>CARXXK010000162.1:0-144181 GCA_949089665.1 Macrosiphum euphorbiae | reverse complement strand
CTTTTAGGTACTTGGTTGATGACGCGGATGTAGAGGAGGACGTGGAAGGAGTGGTGGTCCAGATGGTGGTAGTAGAAGGAGTGGAGGTCCAGATGGATGCCGTGGAATGGAGAGGAGGCCCGGATGGAGGACATGGAAGTGGTCGACCGTCAGGTGGTGGGAAATGGTGAAGTGGAAGTGGTGGAAGTGGCAGAAGTCCAGATGGATGGGATTGAGGACGGCGAGGGAGGTGGCACTTGTCCGACGACGTCGGAGTGGAGGAAGTGGAAGTGGTATAGGAGGTGGAAATGGTCGAGAAGTGGAAGTGGCCGACGACGGGTGGAGGACGACTACCCGTAGAAATATCGAGTACGTGTAGTGGTCGAACTACCGATAGTCGTGCGCCAATGATAAACCGGCATGCGGGCGTAACACACCCGCTTCCAGAGCGGCACTACGTGGGAGCACTGGACAGAGTCTGCAGACATTGTTACGGCCCGCCACTTCAGTGCGAGCAACAACCCGGGGTCACTTCTCCACGTGTTGTAACAACGGCCAAGTGGTCGCTGCAGGACAACACGCGTTGTTACCAGTACCATATTTATTACAGAGTTGTTTATATAATATTCGCAGGATGGTCGAAGATTCCGAGCTGAAGTTTCGCCGGTTCAAACACCTACTGTCATTCGCTGCGTTTGCCTCCGACGCACACGACAGGCGTTTGCCAGGGCGGGGACCGCCTGTGGTATTGTCCACGGTCAGACATATCGGACGACTAATCATGAGGTGGCCGTTGCCCCGGAAAATGCGTACAACTGTCAGTTGTATTTCTTGGAGTCCGTAGAAGCCAACCACCGGCGCCTCGATATTGCACGACGGGCAAATCGTGAACTGTGCGGAATCGTGATGGGTTTATTGGACGGTTTGCTGCGGGGCACAATCCGTACGCAAATGGCTTTTATGTAAGAAAACTCAAACTATTGTATTTATGAACACTAGGAATGTGAATTTAGCCTTACAGTAAATACATTTTACACATACCTTTCTTACAGTAGATAAAAAAAAAAAAACATTTACCAATATAATAGACTTAATAATGATTTAAAATAATGTATACATAGCAATAGTTTTTTCCTTAACTCCTCCTTTAGTTTTTGAAATAACCTAAGGTACTAATGATATAACATTAAATATGACATAGGCTTGGATGTTTATGACTTAACATATTTATATGAATTGAAGTAAACTATCCTTGGGGTACATTTAATAATACATTTTATACACATTGAATGTGATTCTCTACGCTTATTACACCTACACACAGGCACACAATTGTCTTCCGTGCGCGGGCGGCCAAAGGGGTTAAGTCAAAAGGCTGACAGATATATGTATTAAAATTATATAGAAACAGTGTTAATTGATAATCAAACTGATAAAATTAAAGTAATATTTTACAATAAAATTAAACGCCAAATTGGATATGATAAATGATAAGTGTTATAACTTAAAGAGGAAAAAATATTGACTTAATCCGATTTTACCAAAAAATAATTCATATTTATTAGAGATAAAACACATACCAATCTCAAAATGTGTATTTTTGTGTTAAGCCCTTTTGACCCGCGCATGGAAGATTTATAATATATAATAATTTAGTATAGATTATACTCTCACCGCTACTGATAAGAGTTAAATGGATTGAATGATCGGATGTTTTTAATTACACATAATATACGAATTTCAACTATGCTAACATATCACTGATACACTAATACACCAATTACTATGATTAATACATTTAGGTAATATGATTTATTCTCGCTCTTTGCGATCAAATCACAATTATTTGTACACTCATGGCGGAGTGTGTTTAACATAATTATATAAAATATATTTGTGTTCAGGAACATGCGTCAGGTGTGGCTGGCAGAAAGAGCCCTGGCCGATCCCGCAGCCGCGCCACCTAGAACTAGACCAGTCAGGATGAATTTCGTTGAGAGTGCGGCCCGGGATAGGGGCCGAAACAACCTGCCTACCGCAAATGAAGTTGCAGCCGTGTTCGTAGGTGAAGGTGGTCATCCTCCCAGACACATCGATCTGGTCATCTTCGACACCAATCCAATCGACATGCAATACAGGACGCAAAGGATAACTGCGGGTTGTACACCTCACAGACACACACACAAATTATAGTATTATAACAGATGTCTAACTGCTACCAACAAAGAGTTAATTACACCCCACTTTACTACATTTGGACAATCTTTTGAAATTTAATTACTTAATAACTAATACGTTAGGTCAACACCGACTTCAACCCTTTCACTTGTGCAGTAATACTTATTACATTAACAGTTGAGTTTGTTGTGTGATAAAATAAGTCATCACATTTTTAATTATATTCATTTAGTACATAACTCTCATCAGTTTTTATAGTACATTACTTCAATGCTTAATTCACTGTTCTCTTATTTCATAATTTGTGTATACTTCATAACGACATCACTTAGAATTATAAACACTTGGTATAGAGAAATAGCCCACCTTAGAGTTCATGTTTTAGATTGTTTTATAAATTACTTTCCTTTGCGGTTTTACAAAAAATTATGTACTGCTATACACACAAGTACGACCCAATCATAACAATAAATTAATAACTGGGAAATACTAACACGCATACATTCTGGACATTCTTTTGAAATTTAATTAGTATTCACTGATTATTAGGTCAAAACCGACATACATAATAATACTTATTAAATTAACAGTGTAAATCATTGTGTTGCTGTGAAACAAGCCATTACATATTATAAATTTAAACAACGTGGATCAACATAATACCTATCACATATTATTATTGTCTCATGGATTGTCCTCCTAAATATATTTACCCAATTTGTGTGGTTCTACAAAACGTTATGTAGGTACTTGCTATAACAATAAAGAACAAATAGATATAAATAACTCCTAATAGAGTTAAGAATCACAGTTTTCGTATAGATTCATAGTTTTGATTTCACAGTATATAATAATATACTTAATAACTAATAGCACTTACAATATTATAGCCTATCTTAGAGTTAATATTTCCTGTACATTATTTCATACATTTCTTTGGCGGTTCAGCAAATTGTGTACACGCAACACAAACGTATCTCCATAAGCCAACTCTCAGCTACTAACAGACCTTTGGCTCAGCAATTAATTTAAAATTCATTATATGTCTCAAGGTTCGTCTCACTCTGATCCCATGTTGTATCCGCTGTTCTTCCCGTACGGCGAGGCCGGTTGGCATAACGAGATGTTGCAAGAGGGCCCTCGACGAAATAACGTCCGCAGTCGAAACTCTATAAGAGAGTTTGCGTGCTACCGCGTGGCCATTCGATACGAGGGAAATAACGACACGAGGCACCAACGGTTCAGTTCGATACATCAGGGCCGGTCCTTGTTTCACCAGTTCCTGTGCGACCACTACGTTCAGATGGAAACCAACAATCTGAACTACATACGTGAGCATCAGGCAGAAATCTTTGCCGAAGCGTATCAAGGGTTGGTGGACCATGTGAACGAACGTCTCATCATCGATCCTATGGCGGTCGGCCGTAGGGTCATTTTACCGTCGACGTTCGTGGGCAGCGACCGATACAACAAGATGTGTTATCAAGACGCCATGGCCATGGTCCGCAGCAAAGGGAAGCCCGACCTGTTCATAACGTTTACGTGCAATCCAAGGTGGCCCGAGATCACGGAAAACCTGGCGGCTCACAGCCTCCCGAATGACAGGCCCGAACTGACGGCCAGGGTGTTCAACATGAAACTAAAGGAGCTACTAGGTGACCTAACTGTTAATCGTGTGTTTGGTAATGTCGCCGCTTACGTATATACTATTGAGTTTCAGAAACGCGGTCTGCCCCATGCGCACATACTGGTAATCCTGGAGGAGGATCATAAGTTCCGCACGGCGGCAGACGTCGACGACGTGGTTTGCGCCTTCTTGCCGGACCCGGAGACAGACAGGCGCTTACACGACTGCGTGCGGTCCCACATGATACACGGACCGTGTGGAACAGTCAACCCGAGGTGTCCGTGCATGGTGAACGGCAAATGTTCGAAAGATTTCCCGAAGGCGTACGCAGAGGAGACTGTGTACGTTGCGGAAGGCGGTTATCCGAGGTACCGCCGACCGGACGACGGCCGGACGGTACTTGTGGGAAGACGTGATGCGGTCGGTAACGGGTGTGTAGTGCCTTACAACCCTTACCTTCTGGCCAAGTACGACGCTCACATCAACGTCGAGATATGCACGACTCATAAAAAGTGTCATGTATATCTACAAGTATATATACAGGGACACACCGTGTGACGTTGGAGATTGAGCATAACGGAGATAAACTACAAGGTGAGTCTTAACCTTACCTACACTTAGCGATATAACATAAGATAATAATATAAAGTATACTGTGTGTTGTATAGTGATAACTGATAATCATAGTGGATTGTATACGTTTATTTTGTGTGTTCAGCGTGTATGAATTATTTACTACTTTTTAGGGCAGTTGTATACATTCACCAATACCTCATATAATATATTATATAATATCATGTGGCTTGGTGCAAGAAGGGATTGGCCAAAAACTTAAATTTAAAATAAACACTTGTGAAAACATTTCTACATTTTAATAATAATATTCCATTGAGCATAATGTTGGTAATTTTCTACATTTATAAACTTTATCTAATTTGGTCCTACAGCGTTAGAGACATTGGCCCTTTTTTTTTGTAACACAACTAACATAAGCAAATTTTAACGACATTGACCCATCTTACACCCAGCCACGGAATTATTTTATGTGTTGGTCATTATTTTTATTACATTTAATGCGTTATTTCGTTCAAGCTGTGTATAATAAACACAATTAACATTCTATTGCATACAGTACTATAAATAAAAATATATAATTTATACATGTGTATGGTATAACGATTGTTTTGGTGGATTTTATACATTTTTTTAGTGTGTTCGGTGTGTATGAATTATTTACTACTTCATAGGGCAGTTGTATACATTCACCATTACCTTTAAGTTCTATACTTCAATATATATATTATATTTATGTGTTGTTTAGGTATTATTATATTATGTACTTCTACAGAGAGTTCTATAGGTGGTCTACATTAGTACACAGTGGAACCTACATGCTATTGATAGATTTTTATTATATTTATTAGATTGAAAATTATTACAATATTTTATGCATGTGTCATTCTTAGCAGTGTGTCCAGTGTTTTTTAGGTTTTTAGGGTAGTGGTAAGCCTTTTATTTTTTTTTTACTTTTGTATACTAGCTATATTATATACTTTACGTTTAATGTGTTGTTTAGGTATTATTATTATTATTATTATTATTATTATTATTTTTATTATATTCATTATTATTTTTTCATCTAATTCATTCCAGCGGAATAACACACGTTTGTTTATGGATTGTTATTTTCATTGACATAAATTAATATTTCCTATACCTTTGCCATTCTTATATAATATTATTCGGTGATTTATACGCAGTCACACAGATAATGTATTCTAGCTGATACAAGTTTTTTAGTTTCACTTTACATTTGATGCGTTATTTTCACAGTGCAAATATAAATTGAATTAAATACATCAATTATATGCTAATAATTCCAACTCATTTCAATTGTAACTTATATTAATTAATATTAATATTTAGCTACTCAAGACGTTTGTGTCTTACGCGTGCGTTACTACAACATTTATTTATCAAAATACATATCATAATATAATATCGGTCACATTTATTGTATGCCAAACTTTACAAAATTTACAATTAAACGGTTGTAGGGATTCTTCATAATGTCCATTATATTTTTCAATGTTAAAGTAAAGAACTATAAGTGTTTATGCAATATTCAAAAATTAGTTCTTAGTATGGTTAAACGTTTCAAAATACTTCAAAATAAATTAAAATTATTAAACATTGTAATATATTATTATAATGCAATGCAATGCTATGCGTCTACAAAATAAAAAATAAATAAATTATCATAATAATACAACACCAAACGGTATCATCTTATATTGAGCCAGCCAATATATTGTTACTAATCTTTTCAATATTCCTTTTTAGGTACGTCAACTCGAGGTACGTCAGCCCGCCAGAAGCCGTCTGGCGATTGTATTCGTACAAACTGCACGACAAAAGTCACACGGTCTTCAGGCTTCCCGTTCACCTGGAGGGTCGTCACAACGTGTATTTTCCGCCGGGCCAAGAAGAATTACGGCTACAGAACGAAGCTGTTGGTCGCACGAAACTCACGCAGTTCTTCGCGCTGAACGCGACCAACGTGGTGGCTCGACAATACTTGTACCACGACATACCGATGCATTACACCTGGCAGCAAAATGTCAAACAATGGCGTCCGCGGGTGAATCGGATGACAAACGTTACATTGGCTCGGATGTACGTGGTGAACCCAATGGACCGGGACCGTTTCCACTTGAGATTGCTACTTCTGAACCGAAGAGGCCCGCAGTCCTTTCAAGACATAAGGACGGTGGACGGGGTCGTTCACGGAACATACACGGCGGCTGCGATTGCACTCGGACTATTGGAAGACGACCTAGCGTGGCGGAATTGTTTGGATGAATCCGCGTTGGTGGACACGCCGCGGCAACTGAGGTATCTCTTCGTCACTATACTGGTGTTCTGCCTGCCTTCAGACCCGCTGGCGTTGTACGAGAGGAACGAAGCGAACCTGATGGAGGACTTCAACCGGCGTCTCCAAGACGTCGACCGCGCGAGGGCCGCGTGTCTGGCAGCCATCGAGGATCTACTTCGTGGGCACGGAAAGTCACCCGCGGTCGACTACGGTTTGCCCCTCGCCGACCCCCTACTACTGGAACCGCTGCAGGACGACAACGCGCTGTTCCGAGAAATAGACGCGGCGGCACGGTGGGCCCAACAAGTGGAAAACTTGAACGCCGAACAGCGAACGGTGTACGATCGCGTGATGGCGGCCGTCGAAGACCCAGTCGAGGTGACGCGAACTTTCTTCGTCGACGGACCCGGAGGTACGGGAAAAACTACGCTGTACGGATGCCTGATATGGTCGCTTCGGCAGCTTCGGCGGGAGGTGTTGAGCGTCGCGTACACCGGGATCGCAGCGTCGCTCATGGACGGCGGCATGACGGTGCACTCGACGTTCGGACTGCCGTTCGGCACGCTCACCGAAGACTCGACGTCCACCATCACCATGCAGTCCGCGCGAGCGCAGAGGATACGCAACGCGGCTCTCATCGTCTGGGACGAAGCCCCCATGTCGCCGGGACTGCAACTGACGCTGGTGGACCGCCTGCTCAAGGACGTCATGGTTTCGAATTTACCGTTCGGCGGTAAAACCATGCTGTTCGCCGGCGACTTCAGGCAGATATTGCCCGTGATCCGGAGAGGGACGAGAGCCGAGATCGTCATGTCGTCGATCAAGAACAACCATCTCTGGAACGTCATGGAGCGCTTCGATCTGGTCCAGAACATGCGCGCGGGCAACGACGCGGACTTTGCGTCCTGGTTGCTTCAGCTCGGCAACGGCCAACTGCCCGCGGTCGACGGCGTTCCGGACACGGTGGAAATCCCGCAGGAAATGGTATGCGACGTCGCCGATTTAATCGATTTCGTGTATCCGCAGCAAATGTCGTTGGCCAACGTCGAAGAATTTGCTCGGAGAGTCGTCGTGTGTCCCACCAACGAAGAGTGCAGAGGTGTCAACGCGGACGTGCTGGAGCGCTTCGACGGCAATTCGGAGACCTACCAGGCCGTCGACACCGCGGAGGTGGACGCGGCCGACGAAGTTGCCAATTTCCCCACAGAGTTCCTCAACACTTTGGTACCGGACGGCCTGCCGCCGTTCCGGCTCGAGTTGAAGGTGGGGTGCATCGTCATGTTGCTCAGAAATCTCGATCCTAGGAGACGACTGTGCAACGGTACGAGGTTGGTGGTCACCGAACTGCGGCGACACAATTTCAAGGCGAGGATTTTGGGCGGTGACCCACGGGACGACGACATCGTCCTGCCCAAGATACCGCTCAGGTCCAGCGGTGAGGACGACCTGCCCATCCCACTGAAGCGCATTCAATTCCCGGTGAGGTTGTCGTTCGCCATGACCATCAACAAGTCGCAGGGTCAGACGTTCGACAGGGTAGGTTTGCTTCTGACGACGCCCCCGTTCACTCACGGGCAGCTGTACGTGGCGTTTTCGAGGGTGAGAAACGCACAGTCCGTGAAAGTCGGCATGTACGCCGATGACAGCGGGCGATTCGTCACCAAGAACATCGTGTACAGGGAAGTTCTGTAATGCAATAAGTGGTAAGTATATTCTAGGTGACGTCCGACGATCGAGTCTAGATGATGGTGATAGTCTGGTTGACTTTAAACCTGACATGTGTAACATATTTTTCAAACACAATACGTTACACCGCTGTTATACTGGTCTGTGTACTACATGCGCCCGATGATAGTCTGGTTGACTTTAAACCTAACATGTGTAACATATTTTTCAAACACAATACGTTACACCGCTGTTATACTGGTCTGTGTACTACATGCGCCCGATGATAGTCTGGTTGACTTTAAACCCAACATGTGTAACAGTTTTTTTTAAACCTAATACGTTTTTCAAACTTAATACGTTATACCGCTGTTGATAGTCTGGTTGACTTTAAACCAACATGTGTAACAGTTTTTTTTAAACCTAATACGTTTTTCAAACTTAATACGTTACACCGCTGTTCTACGTGGTCTGTGTGGAGGTGACTTCGTGATGACCTTGCCTTCGGGCTAAACGGAGAGAAAGTTTGACAACCTCCTCGTGGTTCTCTCTGGATGCGGATTCACTATAATGTGAAGCCGTAACTAATGTCAAACAATGTATGTAATGTCTGTGTTATTTGTATAGATAGTGCAGACAATTTTTTTAATTTTGAATGTTGTATTTTATTTGTAATGGAACATTAATTTAAGATTCTAATGTACCTAAATTATATGATGTAAATAACATTAATAAGTCAATTTCACTATGTTTGTTGTAAATTAATGGAAAATGTGTTAATTACATTAATTGTTTTATTCACTAAAAGAGTATTAGATTGTACACTTTAAATTGCATTACTATTATATTACTACTGTTTGTATATAAATATATAATATATTGTATTTTTACAATATTTAGATAATTGACATTTTACTAAGAGTTGTATTTCTTTCTTCTTGGTTTTAACATTAATAAGCAATTTTACTATGTTCATAATATGTATATTCTTTTTGTATACTAAATCACTGTGAACCGCTGTTAATTAATGAAGACTGTATTAATGGTTGAAAACTTACTTTATTTTATTTGTATTGTGTTTATTAATATGTAAATTTCACTGTACCTACTCACGATATTCATAATATTTTGTACACTTTGTATCGCTGAACTACTTGATTAATTTATATTGTATTAATGGTTGAGAGATCGTTTAGATTACTAAATATATAAATCTTCACATATAATTATTATTGTATATTATAATAATCGACATATTTGTATTAATTGTTTTACTCACTATTCCCTAATAGAGTATAAGTTTTTTGTTAAACACCATTTTCTTCTTCGTTTTATTCTAATTATATTATAAATGTAATTATTACAATATTTATATAATTGACATTGTAGTAATTGTTTTGTTCAGTAAAAGTAATGTTTTTTTGTTAAACACCATTTAATAGTTGTATTTTAGATTATTACTACTGATGTGTATATAAATTGTAATTCATTAAATTTAATTATATTTACATTGACAATATTTGTTTTGTGTCTTTGTGCCACTGAAGAGTGCCATTGGTTCTTAATTAAGTGAATATCATAAGAATAAATAATTTGTAAAAACATACAATTGATTTTAACGACATAATCATGGTGCATTTGTTCAATGACGATTTATTAAAATTCACACACATTTCTTGGGTCAGGGAATGGATCCCCTCAAAAAGAGTAAATTACTCAACGTTTAAATTAAATACTTTGTTTTGACAACAAATGCTGTAAGCACAACATTTAACCGTAATAGTAGGAATAACTAATAACAATTTAAAAAGCCATTCATACAGTGCATATCTTAATAACAATGCATAGATAGGTACTAGGTGTATAAATGATAAGATACTGCATATTATTATGTTATTTACATTTTTATGGCAGTGTTCGAACGGCTGTTGTAGATTTTTTTTTTGTATAAACACCATTTAATAGCTGTGTTCCTTTCTTTTTCGTTTTATATCTAATCTAATCTAATAGGTAATACATTGTAATGTGTAATACAACATTTTGTTAGTTGCGAATTGCTGTTGATTAATTTTTTTCTTATTATTATTACTGTTTCACATAATATTATGACACCATTGATGACACTATTTTATTATCTAACAATTATAATATTATGTAGTGTGTTTCTACATACTACGTCACCGTGAATGGATATAATTTCTTTTGTCACTTTGTGGTCATTGCTGTGAATAATAGTAACTCTCAGATGAGACGGAAACACATATATTATTTACTTTTTTATGTCAAACTTTATCAAGTACCATTCAATATTATAGTGACTATTATAGTAGACTGCTAATTTATTTATTTTAGTGGAGTAATGCCACTGTACAAATTGCTGTTAACTATTTTTAATACTTATTATAATATCATAGGTATTCTTATGTAAAAAAGTTAAAACAATATTTAATAGTTGTGTAATTTATTTTATATTATAAGTCAATATTTTTACAATAATTGAGGTTGTATTTGTTTTAGTCATTGTAGTCTATTAATTCTAAAATCTTTTGATGACGTATTTATTTATTTGTTACACACTTTAGACATTCTATGCAATACCTACCTAGGTAGGTAATTAATTTCACTGACATCCTTAGAACCCTTATAACTATTATCCTATTTGATCCACACACCACACATATAAATTATTGTGTTGCAATAGTATGAACTATATGTATTGATAACTAATAGAAATTAAAAAAATCATTCATACCGTACGCGCAGTACACATATTATAGTAATTAAAAACTATCCAGTTGGAAAGGAAAAGGAAAAGAAAATATAATTGTAAATGAAATAGTCATGTTTTTTATCCCATTATTTTATTGATCATCTGAAAAAAAAACATAACGAATAAACGTAGAAAATTGTTTGTTGAGAAAAAAATATTCCTGTTAAAAACTTACATCGATTTTGCGATTCTGCTCTCAGAACCTGAAAATAATATGTTTGATTAGAATTATTAATTTCAAAAACTTAAGTATTTATATTATATCCTTACATCTCATTGCCCCGGCCATGTAGGAGGCATCACTGATTATTTCCTGAAAATGATGTGTTCAATTAGAATTATCAATATCAAACACTTAAATATTATATAAATATATCCTTACATTTGCCGGTGGCGACTGGCTGGCCGTCACGTACAACAGCTGCTCCTGAAAATAATTCGTTTAATTAGATTTATCAATTTCGAAAACTAGATTATTTTTTTAAATTTTTTACTAAATTATCTTTAAAGAGTATACTAATTAGTGTTTGAAGTATGAGATATATAAAACGTGAAACATTGAAATTTTTTTTAACACAAATAAAAACACAATTTATTTATTTTTTTAACACAATGTTCAGTGTTCTAAATTCTAATGTCAGAATTCAGTAAGTATACAATATACATGTATAATATTGTATACCTACTTGTATCATTTAAACATTAAAATCTAAAAAAATTTTGAATACCAATTTAAATGTATAATACCAAAGGTTAGGTATACATACAGGTACCATATAGTGATGAAGGTAATTTATGACAATTATATGTAAATATAAAACTTATTTAAAAATAAAACCAAATATATTAAAATACTGAAATATTTCACATATTATTATTTCACGAAATAATTCATTTTTTTAAATTTCATGAAATTTTCAAACACTAATACTAATACATACTTACGTCGTTGGACGGTGGAGCGGTGGACGCTCGGCTTCGCGACCGATTGACCTCCTGAAAATTGTTCGTTTAGTTAGATTTGTATAGAAATGTAATTAGATTTATTTTTAAATATAAATATATATCCTTACGTTTGACGATGGCCGTGATGTTGGGGAGCGGGATCTGGAGAGGGGCTTAGCACTGCCACCTCCCCTACCACTGCCACCTCCCCGACGCCTTGAGCCATCACGACCACTGCCGCCGCCGCCCCCACCTCCTCGCCGCCTGCCACCATCACGACCACTGCCGCCGCCACCACCACCTCCTCGCCGCCTACCAAAATCACGACCATTGCCGTCGCCGCCACCACCACCTCCTCGCCGCCTGCCGCAATCACGGCCATTGCCGTCGCCGCCGCCGCCACCAACTACACCTCTGGACTTGGCTACAATATAAATTACAATTATATACATAATATTAAGACTGTTATTGAGGAATATGTAAAGGAAACACTCACCGCAATCCCGGGAGAGGTGGCCTCTTTCCCCACAGTTGTAACATTCTAAAACGGGGAGATATAATATTTTAATCGTTTCTAATTTCAATTATTAACCAATGTATGCTTACGTCGGGCGCGGTCTTCCTCTCTCCCGATAAAAACTGTGTATTTCCCGGTGAAATTGAAAGTACTCATTCTAAAGTTAATAAATAAAAACAAATAAAGAATGTTGAAAAAAACAATTGATCTGAATTATTAGGTTGGTGATATTATTATAATATAAAATAATAAATATTAAATTCGTTTAACTAAGATACGGTTCTCTTCGCAAATGTATATGGTATAACAATATCATTTGATTAATGCCATCGGAGGTGAAAGCAGGGTTGCTACTAATTTTTTTCTTAAAAAAAGTGAGAAAAGTGAGTATTTTTTTCAATTAAGTGAGTTATATTCAAGTAAAAAGTGAGTATTATTTTCATATTATAGGTGAGTTTTTTTAAACAAAAACATAAAAATAAAATACAATAGTTTAAAATATTTTCAGTTGTTTTTTACTTTTTCAGTTTATTATAAACAAGTTATAAATTATACTTATAAAACAATTTTGTTTTAATATTAATAATAGTTGGTTCTACCTAAATTATATAACATAAATAAAATGTAGGTAACCAACAAATTTAACAACTGTAGAAACTGATATTATAGTATTATGTATATTAATTTTTTGAATGATATTATAATATAGTATAATATAATATAATATAATATACGTATTTGTAAATAAATATTAATAATGTGGTAATTATAGATACTAATTAGTGTTTAAAAAATATTTGTTCAACCATTTTCATGAGGTTATGAGTAATATTGTAGTCTGGGGATTTTTTCCGGGGATTTTTATTCTACAATTCATTTTTTTTATTTTTAAAAATAGTCTTAAAACATATATAATTATAAAAATTTTGAATATTTAATTTAACACTTATTTACATTTATAGATCTTTAAAAAGTGAAAAAAGTGAGGAATCAATGAAATAAGTGCGAAAAAGTGAGCACACTCAAATAAAGTGAGAATAGTGAGAAATAGTGAGTGCGTAGAGAACGTTCAGAACGTGTTAAAAACAAAAAAAAATAGAAACAATATTTAATTTGTTTCACAGAAACCATGTGTTGCAGACAAAACTAAGGCTCGATTTTCGTCGCAAATTTATATATTATTATAATAAGATATTACTAATTCATAAATACGATCCGCGTTG
This sequence comes from Macrosiphum euphorbiae, assembly GCA_949089665.1. Lineage (NCBI taxonomy): Eukaryota > Metazoa > Arthropoda > Insecta > Hemiptera > Aphididae > Macrosiphum > Macrosiphum euphorbiae. The sequence continues at coordinate 130,402 of CARXXK010000162.1, read as the reverse complement.
GACGTGTTAAAAAAAACAATCCAGTGTATCTTATTATACTCATTCTAAAGAAATAAAGGAAGTGTATACTAAAACTTTTATATTATTATAATAATTTATTAATTGATATATACGATCCGCGTTGAACGTGTTAAAAAAACAAGGCCCTCGTGTACCTACGCTTGGCAATTGCCGCTAATGTTTTATACGTTGTTACTCTGAAGTTGACAAATAAAAAGCAATAAAGAAAGTGTATAGTAAAACGAAACTATAAGTGATCTGTCGGTATTATATTATATGTTGACTAGCTCTAACTAGGATAAAATATTAAATTCGTTAATCGGAAAGCATGTGTTACATTATATTAATTGATAAATTACCTACGATCTGCGGTGTAAACGTTTTAAAAAGCCACAAATTAAATTAATAATACAATATTTATAACAGTAATATTACATTGTATACTCACGTGTTTCCTTTCCGGGTACTTTGAATGAAATGATTTTAAAGTCGGACGTCGGCGGCACTCGGCGCAGTCCTTTGTCTTAGAACGGCGACAATAACAAGAGTCAAGGCAGGTAACCCATGCGGGTAACGATATCGCACGGCCGATTAATAAATTTATTGTATTGACAAATTATTAAATCGAAATTTTATAGTTTTATATTATTCATTCGAACACGGCATTAAACCTTACACTTTTGGCCATCGTTCTTATTTCATTTTTGCAAAATTTTTTCATATGGTCATAATAATGCCTTAGGACCATCACTCGAATTTATTGATACACACGCAAACATGGTTTTCAAACATTCCCGCCTTCGACAGAATACCGCCAAAGCTGTAGGCCTTATCACCGACCGTTTATCGTCTATCCACTCGGTATCAGCGGATAACTTCCCGCCTATTATGTGATACGAGAGATATTGGGTCTGACATCATGTCGGTGTGCGGAAACGTTTCCGTGTTTTTCGGAGGACCATTCGGAAACGAAATCCCAATCAGCTGACCGAGTTTCGCTTCTAAATCGCTCTACTACTATAAACGAAAAAAACTATTAAACATGGCCGCCCGACTTGCTAGACACTCAACAAATCACGGGGAATATATTACGACTAGCACGGGCGCCCGAAATGTTATTATTTATATATATTTGATTTACGTCATTTGGCGTTTTCATGCCTTGACCCGGACGTCGCACTATCCGACGAAGTCAGATTGCCTACCAGGGTTACTACGTCCAACGTCGAGGAAGGTGACTGACCCGCTAGACACCAAGACATATACCATTTATTTTGCACGTGACCTATTACTTAATTTTGCGTCAGAAGTCACACGTTGTCCGCTATCCGACGCTAGACCCTAGATCCTCTGCTAGACCCCAAAACATATTTTCGAGTAATTACGTCGAGGAAGGGGACTCGGTAGTCGGCTTGCTTACGAAATGTTTTCAATTTTTTTTCACGTATTTCATTACTTAATTTTGCGTTGTCGGTGACTGCAATGAACGTCGTCCGCGATTCGACGCAGTCGGATTGCATACGTGATGACGTTCCCCAGCCGTCGAGTATTGTCGGATTGCCTTCCAGGGTGACTACGACCAAAGTCGAGGAAGGTGACTGACCCGCTAGACCCCAAATACTATTACTACGGCGAACGTCATTCGAGGTGACTGACCTGCTAGACACCCACAAAAATACAACGACGATTTATAATTTTTTTACTGAATTTTGAATTTCCGGCGGCAGTAAAGAACGTTTTCGTCGAACGTTGTTGCTTACCGGGGGGCTACCACGTCGAACCACGGTGGACCTAACCTTATCAGAGTTCCTTATCACACACCGACCAGCTCGAGACTGACGACCAGACCAACAGACCACTGCAGCTTCCGAAATCGAAAACACTCATGACCGACACCCGGGGGTCTGGGGGTATCCCCCAGCGACGCTCGGAGAGCTAGTCTCTATACTATAAAGCAAGAAACCGAGGGCGCAGCCTATGTTTTAATTCCGAACTAGCGTAAGCAACTCACCAATGAGAAAATTACATTTCTAACCGCGGGCGGTCTCCCGGCGGCGGCGGAGCCGTCGCTGCGTAATCAGCCTTTCTTATCACTGTTTCGAGATTTTTTCGATTTTTTCGAAATTTTTCGAGTTTTTCGAGTTTTACCCCCTCGGGGGGCCCGGGGTCTCCCCGCTGTGACCTTATTCGCGTTCCCCGCTAGATTTACAGGCCGCGCGCGACCGTATTTTCTTCCCGGCGGGCCCGCGGCGGCCGATCTCGCGCGCGATACGAGCGCCGCCGTCGCGCGCGTTTTTCGCCGTGTTTTTCGAAATATCGAGTTTTACCCCCCTCGGGGGCCCCGGGCGTCCCCGTTTGCGTTACATTCGCGCTCCTCGCTATATTTGTAGCCAGCGCGCTATCCTACTTTTTCAAAAATGAGTCCCCTCATCCGACTAGACGGTCGCCGACGCCGCGGCGTCGTCACGATTTCGACGGTTTTTCCGACTTTTTCCAACAGAGTCGCGTTTCGCTTCGTTTGTAGACTTTTCACCTCCCCGCCGAAGACGTATTCGAGTTCCCCGCTAAATTTATAGCCGGCCCGCAGTCCTACTTTTTCAAAAACGAGTCCCGGGGAGGAGCGGCGACGCGCAAACGAGAGTAGGTACCGAGTGGGTACGTCGTGTGTGTGCTATATACAGGCATAAATACATGCGTCTCGACGTCCGATTTTTTTCGCGAATCCCACCGAATCTCGAATTTTACCCCCCTCGGGGGCCTCGGGTCTCCCCGTTGCGTCTTATTCGCGTTCCTCGCTAAATTTGTAGTCGGCGAGCTGTCCTACTTTTTCAAAAACGAGTCCCGGGGAGGAGCGGCGTCGGGGAAACGAGAGTAGGTACCGAGTAGGTACATTTTGGGTATCGCTATATACATGCGTCCCGACGATCGATTTTTTTCGCGAATCTCACCGAATCGAACTTCCGAAGCCGGTCGAGACGGTCGTCCCCTTACCGACGCGTTCGACCCCCCCGCTCGGACGCCATTTGACGGACGTGGACGCCGCTTTCCAGTTTCGGGTGCACGGCGACGCGGCTTAATAGTCATAGATTTGACACGATATTTCATCTGAGTAGGTAGTCGATAGGTTAGGGCGCTAGGACATGTAACTAGGAGTCGTGGGTTCGATACCGTCCCCCGGCGATATCGAAGATTTGCGGCGGCCGTGATAATCTTGAGTTTTTTTTCGCGTTTTTTTTTTCGTCTTTTCTCCATCAGTTTCGTATTATCATATTTAAATAGTCCCCCCTCATAGTCGGGGTACTTTTGACCCCCCCCCCCAATCAAATTTTTTTTGGCCGAGCATTACTTAGCCGGGGATCGTCGTAGCCGTATTTTGTAAACGGCTATGGGTTGTGGGTGACCACGTGCATACCATATCAAAAATTACCCCCCCCCCCTCCTTTTTTTGATTTAAGTATATCTCTGTCACGTTTCGACTTGGGTCCCCCGTTTTACCACCAAAATTTACGTTTCAAGACCCTCTAAATAGTCCCCCCATAGTCGGGGTACTTTTGACCCCCTCTCAAATTTTTCGGTGACAGTTATGAACGCCGTCCGCGATTCGACGCGATAATAATAACTAACTTACATGTATGCTTTGTCGTAGGTACCTATTAAATATATCACAGTTTGATTGAGGTTGAGTTGTTGGTAATATTATGAATAACATATTGATATATATATATATATATATTATGTGCTATTTATTATATACATGTATCTTTATACCTATTGATATATTTATATAATAACATTTTATAAAAATATATATATATGTTATACTATGTAGTAGGTACTTAATGTATTACAGTTTTTAGGTGAGTCAAATTATGTATATTAAAAATATAATCTAATGTGTTTAATTAAATTATATGACTATGCTATAACTATTTAATAAATAATAATAATAATAAATATTTAGTTAACACTGCTACAGATTATAAATACTATTTGATATAATATTTATAAACTAATAGATCTAATTGAAATGATTAAATTCTGGTAGTTAAATTGTACAATTATTATAATATACCTAACTACTCTCTTTGATATTATTTATATGGATAGATTTGATCGTTTGATGTAGTAGATATTTAATATATAACTTAACGTATTTAAATATTACTATACTTATTAAACTATTTAATAAATAATAATAATAAATATTTAATTTACACTTGATTTTATCCAACGCACATATATGTTTCCTTTATACTTCAATAAACAATAGTGCAAGTACAATATAACTACTAACCTAGGTACATGTATACTTTGTAGTAGGTACCTACTTAATATATCACAGTTTGGTTGAGGTACGATACAAATACTGCTGCAGATAGTATATAATACTCTGATAGTTAAATTGTATTTGACATAATTTGTTATTGCTCAAAATATAGGTAGGTCTATAGTGTATATTAATTTAATTTTGAGTTTCAAATTAATAAATTATGAATAACAAATTGATATATATATACATTATGTACTATTTATTATATAGATGTATGTTTATACCTAATGATATATTTATATAATTTAAGCATAATATTATGTATGTACAAACTACAAAGTGAAATCAGTACATATTTTGGTCCATTGGTCTAAAAGTTTAAATGAAGTACTATTTACTATTAATTATATCATTGGTATTGGTTGGTATTGGTTGGTATATAAAATATGTCTTTTTCTAATAGTTTGCATTGTGTGTTAAACGGTATAGTGTTATAATATATGAACTGGGCATATTGTTATATGTAAAAATTTAATTAGAAGAAGTAATAGTGAAATTGGTAAATAAGGTAGTTGGTCATAGGTTAGTACTCCATGAGTAGGTACATAACATTGATGGACTAATAGAGAGTAACTAAGTATTGGAAACAGAGGATTTCACTTCTAAGTATATAATAACAAATTATAAATATATATATATATATAATATACTATGTAGTAGGTACTAAATTTTTAGGTGATAGGTATTAAAAATATGAATTATATGAATTTAGTCATATCATATGACTATACTATAAGTATTTAATAAATATTTATTTATAATAAGTATTTAGTTAATACTTGACACATTTACCATGAACAACGCACCTATATTTTTCAAATAGTATATAATACTCTGATGGTTCAATTGTATAATGATATGACATAATTTGATATTACTCAATATAATATAGGTCTATGGTCTATCACGTATATTTATTTATTTATTTAATATCAAATGTAATAATTTATGAATAATAAATTGATATATATATTATGTACCTACATAATATGATTAATGTATTTTATAGATGTACCTATGTATATACATAATAGTATAGTTATATAATTTAAGCATATTATATGTATGTACATGAATTAATAGTGATATTAGTATACATTTTCGTTCATTGGGCCAAAAATATAAATAAAGTACCTACACATAATATTATAAAAATTATTTCAGTTAACATATTATTATTGGTACCTATATAGTAAGTAGATGAATTGATAGTGAAATAAAATTAGTAAATAAAGTAGTTGGCCACAGGTACTCCAATGGTATATAATATACTATGTAGTAGGTACTTAATGTATTACAGTTTTTAGGTGAGTCAAATTATGTAGGTATATCAATAAACAAAATATAACTTAATGTATTTAATTAAATTCTGGCAGGTAAATTGTATAATGATATGACTAAACTATACTATACTGTCTACATAATATGCCCGTTAATATACGCGACATTATGCGAGTGGGCCGCGGAGTGGGATGGAGTGAGTGCGGGGGGGGGGAACTTTGTCGACGCGAAGCGCGCCCGTTTCGACCTGCCTCTTGTGATCGGCGCTCGTACAACGCACATCGACTTACACGGAAAAGCCAAATACGTTTCGTGTTATTTAACATTCAGTGTTTTTCTTTGAGTTTTGTTGTCTTTTGGGCGCTTTTCACATACCCGGTGAGTACAACTTCTATAATAATATCTACTACTATATAATATTCAGATAAACTACTGATTCTATATGTTTGCACCAGCTACAGACATCATGGCACGTTTCGTGTTTTTTTCGTACACCGCAAATGTACTTTGAATACCTATAACTTTTTTATATCCGCATTCGTATTAGTTGTGTATTATCCAGTCGCTGTAGTCGATGTTTAAGTCCGTTGGCTGTTTCTTCGCGTTACCATTGCGGTACCTACGTGTTTTATCGCTTTACATTTTGCGTTAACACTTAACAGTTAATTGTGCAATTACGAGCTGGGTATGTCATTTTTCGTATTTTTCTATTTTTTATGTACATCACGTAAGCCGGTGTGTACCTATTAATTCTAAAAATAAAACGCGAGTCTCATACCTCACCGCTGATAACAATAACTGATACCTACAACAGACAACAGTCGTTGTATTCGATTGCAACGTTTTTCGTGTCGCTTTTACTATAACATACAGGCTTCAATACAGCCCCCCTCAAATGATTTTATTTTATTATTTTATTTATTATTATTATTATTTTATTATTTTATTTTATTTTTTTTCTTCTTTATTTTTGCGTTTTCGGTAACAGTAATGAACGTGCCCCCGCCTTCGCACATTGTCCTCTATCCGACGGGGTCGGATTGACTACCGGATAACATAGATGACTGACCTGCTAGACACCCAAAAAAAGGCGGTGGCTATATGATATGCATGGACGCCCGAAATATTTCTTCTTTATTTTTGCGTTTTCGGTAACAGTAATGAACGTGATGACGTTCATCAGCCGTCGCACATTATCCGCTATCCGACGAAGTAGGATTGCCTACCAGGGTGACTACGACCTACGTAGAGGAAGGTGACTGACCTGCTAGACTCCAAAACATATTTTCACGTAAATTATACACCCAATCCTCGAACCGGCCGTCACACGTCGTCACGTTGTCTACCAGGTGACTACGTCTCACATCGATTCGGATTGCCTACCAGGCTGACTACGACCTACGTAGAGGAAGGTGACTGACCTGCTAGACTCCAAAACATATTTTCACGTAAATTATACACCCAATCCTCGAACCGGCCGTCACACGTCGTCACGTTGTCTACCAGGTGACTACGTCTCACATCGATTCGGATTGCCTACCAGGCTGACTACGACCTACGTAGAGGAAGGTGACTGACCTGCTAGACTCCAAAACATATTTTCACGTAAATTATACACCCAATCCTCGAACCGGCCGTCACACGTCGTCACGTTGTCTACCAGGTGACTACGTCTCAAATCGATTCGGATTGCCTACCAGGGTGACTACGACGTACGTAGAGGAAGGTGACTGACCTGCTAGACTCCAAAACATATTTTCACGTAAATTATACACCCAATCCTCGAACCGGCCGTCACACGTCGTCACGTTGTCTACCAGGTGACTACGTCTCACATCGATTCGGATTGCCTACCAGGCTGACTACGACCTACGTAGAGGAAGGTGACTGACCTGCTAGACTCCAAAACATATTTTCACGTAAATTATACACCCAATCCTCGAACCGGCCGTCACACGTCGTCACGTTGTCTACCAGGTGACTACGTCTCACATCGATTCGGATTGCCTACCAGGCTGACTACGACCTACGTAGAGGAAGGTGACTGACCTGCTAGACTCCAAAACATATTTTCACGTAAATTATACACCCAATCCTCGAACCGGCCGTCACACGTCGTCACGTTGTCTACCAGGTGACTACGTCTCACATCGATTCGGATTGCCTACCAGGCTGACTACGACCTACGTAGAGGAAGGTGACTGACCTGCTAGACTCCAAAACATATTTTCACGTAAATTATACACCCAATCCTCGAACCGGCCGTCACACGTCGTCACGTTGTCTACCAGGTGACTACGTCTCAAATCGATTCGGATTGCCTACCAGGGTGACTACGACATACGTAGAGGAAGGTGACTGACCTGCTAGACTCCAAAACATATTTTCACGTAAATTATACACCCAATCCTCGAACCGGCCGTCACACGTCGTCACGTTGTCTACCAGGTGACTACGTCTCACATCGATTCGGATTGCCTACCAGGCTGACTACGACCTACGTAGAGGAAGGTGACTGACCTGCTAGACTCCAAAACATATTTTCACGTAAATTATACACCCAATCCTCGAACCGGCCGTCACACGTCGTCACGTTGTCTACCAGGTGACTACGTCTCACATCGATTCGATTGCCTACCAGGGTGACTACGTCCAACATCGAGGAAGGTGACTGACATGCTAGACCCCCAAGAAAAGACTTTGACAGGTATCCGGATAACTAAACCACTATTCTTATCACGAATCCTCCATCCTTATCACACATCCACTTTTCTTATCACAAATCCAATATCCTTATCATAAATTGTTATCACAAATCCACCATGCTTATCACTTATCTACAATCCTTATCAATAATCCACTATCCTTATCACAAATCCAGTTTCCTCATCACTAATTTATACCACAAATCCTTATCACTAGACCTTCATACCACCACAGAACAATATAGAATAGACACTCGATCAGCTGTGAGGGTTTACGTATCCCTACGGTATGATGTATTGGACTATGAAAGTTGTACCGTATCCGTAATCTGATAGAACGTTAGCAACGTGTATCCCTCTTTGTTACGGAATTTTTATAAACGATTTTATATGAATTTTCATATTTTAAGTATATCAATATTAAATTTTGGTAAAATGAATAAGGATTTTGTTTTAATATAAATTAAAAACCATAATGTAATTTTACATTGGTTTATTGTTAATGAAATTATATATTGTATTATTATTCTGTGGACTGATAATATTGAAATGATTTATTTAAATGATAACATATGCCACGCCCCTTAGAGACTGTGCTCAAGGCCACAGTCACCCGATTTTGCCAATACACAGAGTGTCTATACCCTGATACCACCCATTAACCGTCCAGCTCGAGACTGGCGACTGGCGACTGGCGACGGCTGCTATATGATTTGCATGGACGTCCGAAATTTTTTAAATACTTTTCAAGTAATTTATTACTTTTTTTGCTTTTTCGGTAACAGTAATGAACGTCGTCCGCGATTCGACGCAGTCGGATTGCATACGTGATGACGTTCCCCAGCCGTCGAGTATTGTCGGATTGCCTTCCAGGGTGACTACGACCAAAGTCGAGGAAGGTGACTGACCCGCTAGACCCCAAATACTATTACTACGGCGAACGTCATTCGAGGTGACTGACCTGCTAGACACCCACAAAAATACAACGACGATTTATAATTTTTTTACGGAATTTTGAATTTCCGGCGGCAGTAAAGAACGTTGTCGTCGAACGTTGTTGCTTACCGGGGGGGCTACCACGCCAAACCACGGTGGACCTAACCTTATCAGAGTTCCTTATCACACACCGACCAGCTCGAGACTGACGACCAGACCAACAGACCACTGCATCTTCCGAAATCGAAAACACTCATGACCGACACCCGGGGGTCTGGGGGTATCCCCCAGCGACGCTCGGAGAGCTAGTCTCTATACTATAAAGCAAGAAACCGAGGGCGCCCCCTATGCGTTAAATCTCAACTGCTATAGTGAACAATGGCGGGAAAACGCGGCGGCGGAGCCGTCGCTGCGTTATCACTCCTCCTTATCGCTTTTCGCGGTTTTTACCATCTTTCACGATTTTTTTTTCAAAATTTTCGAGTTTTACCCCCCTCGGGGGCCTCAGAAGGTCCCGTTCGGACCATATTCGCGTTCCTCGGTAAATTTATAGTCGGCGCGCGGCCCTACTTTTGGCCCGGCGGGCCCGCGGCGGCGGACGTCGAGTGCTATACGAGCGTCGCCGTCGCGCGCGTTTTTTGCCGTTTTTTTCGAAAATTCGAGTTTTAGGCGTTTCAGGCGTATCGACCTCCCCGTTTGGATGTTATTCGCGTTCCCCGCTAAATTTATAGTCGACGCCCGGCCCTACTTTTTCAAAAACGAGTCCCCCGGCGGACGATTGGATCGCCGAGAGCGCCGCGTCGTCGCGACTTCGACGGTTTTTCCGACTTTTTCGACTAGAGTCGCGTTTAGCACCTCTACGAGACGTCCGACCTCCCCGTCGGCGACGTATTCGAGTTCCACGCTAAATTTATAGCCGGCGCGCGGCCCTACTTTTTCAAAAACGAGTCCAGGGGAGGTTAAACGTGAGCGGAAACGAGAGTAGGTACCGTGTATGTATCGCTATATACAGGCATAAATACATGCGTCGCGTCGTTTTTTGCGGAGCCGTCGCTGCGTTATCACTCCTCCTTATCACTTTTCACGATTTTTTTTCAAAATTTTCGACTTTTACTCCCCTCGGGTCCTCGGGCGGCCCCGTTTGGACCTTATTCGCATTCCTCGCTAAATTTACTATTATAAGTCCGCCGTACTTTTTTCTCTGCGGGCCCTCCGCGGCGGATATCACGTGCGAACCGAGCGCCGCCGTCGCCCGCGTTTTTTGCCGTTTTTTTCGAAAATTCGAGTTTTAGGCGTTTTGGGACGTATCGGCCTCCCCGTTTGGATCTTATTCGAGTTCCCCGCTAAATTTATAGCCGGCGCGCTGACCTCTTTTTCAAAATCGAGTCCCGGGGAGGACCGGCGTCGCTTAAACGAGAGTAGGTACCGATTGGGTATCGAGTAGGTACCGCTATATACAGGCATAAATAAGTGAGTCTCGAAGTTCGATTTTTTTCGCAAAGCTCGGGTATAATACGTCCGAGGGCGGCGGAGCCGGTCGTCTCCTCGTCGACGCGGTCGGATCGCCCGCTCAAACGCCCTTTGCCGGCCGTCCAGACGGCGTTCGCTTTTCGCGAGCACAGCGACGCGGCTTAAGAGTCATACATTTGACTAAGATTTTCATCTCAGTAGGTGGCTAGGTTGGTTAGGCGTTAGGATAGGTGACTCGAGGGTCGTGGTTTCGAACCCGCCGCCCGAAAATCGATAATTTGCGGCGGCCGTGATAAATGTAATTTTTTTTCTCGCGTTTTTTTCTTCGTCACATTTTTTTTCAAAATTCGCGTTATTATATTAAACATATCGGTATTTGTATATATTATAATTCGCTTAACTATATTTATTTTATAATTAGCATTTAATTAATACTTGATTTTACCGTGACCAATGCACCTATATGTAAATAAGTTTCTTTTATAAATACAATATAATATAACTAACCTATATGACATATATTGTAGTACCTACTTGATATATTACGGTTTTTAAGTGATTCTGATTTGGTGAAATATTGTTTAATAAGATATTAATAAACTAATAGATCTAAAAGAACTGATTAAACTCTGGCAGTTAAGTAGTACCTACGACTATATTATGACTGCTCTTTTTGCCGTTTTTTCGAAAATTCGAGTTTTAGCCCCGTCGACGACTTATTCGCGTTCCCCGCTAAATTTATAACCAGCGCGCGGCCCCACTTCTTCAAAAACGAGTCCCGGGTTGGAGCGGAAAAGAGAGTAGGTACCGATTACGTATCGCTATATACAGGCATAAATACATGCGTCTCGAGGTTCGATTTTTTTTTGCAATTCTCGCGTTTTATACGTCCTAGGGCCGCGGAGCCGGTAGTCCGCTTCCCGACGCGGTCGGATGGCCCGCAACGACGCCCTTTGACTGACGACCAAACGGCGTTCGCCTTTCGCGGGGACGGCAACGCGGCTTAAGAGTCATAGATTTGACTCTGATTTTCATCTCAGTAGGTGGCTAGGTTGGTTAGGCGCTAGGGCAGGTGACTCGAGGGTCGTGGTTTCGAACCCGCCGCCCGAAAATCGATAATATTTGCGACGGCCGTGATAAATTGAATTTTTTTTTCGTCGTTTCGCTATCACTTTCGTCTTATCATTTTTAACGTAAATGTTCCGATTTTTTTCAAAATTCGAGTCTTAACGCCTCTACTGACTTCGGATCTCCCCGTTGAAGACTTATTCGCGTTCCCTGTCAAATGATTTAGCAGAGCGGACAGTGTCTTTATTACTATACATGGGCGTGAATATAATATGCGACGAAGAGTTTGATTTCTCCGCTAAATTTATAAGCCGCCCGCGTCAGTACTTCGCTCGAGTCGTGTTCCGCGGAGGAGATCTCGCAGCGGACATTGTTGTTATTACTATAAACGGAAATGAAAGTATGCGACGAAAAGTTCGATTTTTTGATTCAAGAAACTGCGTTATTATGTTATATTTTACTGCTTACACGATCTACCCACAGAGTCTGTCTGTAGGTACCTGGTACATGCACATTATAATATATAAATGTATATTTATCAAGAGTTGATACACGGTGGCTGGGTTGGTTTAGTTAAATTATATACTTTATAAAATATTATCCCAGCTCGAGTCGAAGATGGATGTCACAGAAACAATAATATAAAATAATTATATATTAGGTATTATTAATTTAAGTATACAATAGGTAGGTTTAATCAAATTAATAAATATATAATTGATAAATAACAATATTTAGATAATTGACAACCACAGCTAGGTATTGCTTTTATTATCTACATTTGTGAGCAACGCACCTAAATCGTTTGACATGGGCTCGATTAAATATAAATATATAATATACTATGTAGTAGGTACTTGATACAGCTATTACAGTTTTTAGGTCAGTAAGATTTGGTTTGATTATAATACTGCTACAGATACAAATAATAGTTAATACTATATTAATAAACAAAATAGAACTTTATGTAAGTACCTCTTTATTTTAAGTCTGGCAATTAGATTGTATAATGATATGACTATATACTATTTGATATAACTTATATAAGTAGGTTTAAATATGAGTATTATATGAAATAAACTATTTGTTATTATAACGACTATGGTTATCTTATACTTACTTGAATAGAAAATAGTAATAATAACCAACATACTTGTAGGTATACTAGGTACTACTTAATATACTATATACTATATAGTACAATTACTCCACCAAAATTTACGTTTCAAGACCCTCTAAATAGTCCCCCCATAGTCGGGGTACTTTTGACCCCCTCTCAAATTTTTCGGTGACAGTTATGAACGCCGTCCGCGATTCGACGCGATAATAATAACTAACTTACATGTATGCTTTGTCGTAGGTACCTATTAAATATATCACAGTTTGGTTGAGGTTGAGTTGTTGGTAATATTATGAATAACATATTGATATATATATATATTATGTGCTATTTATTATATACATGTATCTTTATACCTATTGATATATTTATATAATAACATTTTATAAAAATATATATATATTATACTATGTAGTAGGTACTTAATGTATTACAGTTTTTAGGTGAGTCAAATTATGTATATTAAAAATATAATCTAATGTGTTTAATTAAATTATATGACTATGCTATAACTATTTAATAAATAATAATAATAATAAATATTTAGTTAACACTGCTACAGATTATAAATACTATTTGATATAATAATATTTATAAACTAATAGATCTAATTGAAATGATTAAATTCTGGTAGTTAAATTGTACAATTATTATAATATACCTAACTACTCTCTTTGATATTATTTATATGGATAGGTTTGATCGTTTGATGTAGTAGCTATTTAATATATAACTTAACGTATTTAAATATTACTATACTTATTAAACTATTTAATAAATAATAATAATAAATATTTAATTTACACTTGATTTTATCCAACGCACATATATGTTTCCTTTATACTTCAATAAACAATAGTGCAAGTACAATATAACTACTAACCTAGGTACATGTATACTTTGTAGTAGGTACCTACTTAATATATCACAGTTTGGTTGAGGTACGATACAAATACTGCTGCAGATAGTATATAATACTCTGATAGTTAAATTGTATTTGACATAATTTGTTATTGCTCAAAATATAGGTAGGTCTATAGTGTATATTAATTTAATTATGAGTTTCAAATTAATAAATTATGAATAACAAATTGATATATATATACATTATGTACTATTTATTATATAGATGTATGTTTATACCTAATGATATATTTATATAATTTAAGCATAATATTATGTATGTACAAAGTGAAATCAGTACATATTTTGGTCCATTGGTCTAAAAGTTTAAATGAAGTACTATTTACTATTAATTATATCATTGGTATTGGTTGGTATATAAAATATGTCTTTTTCTAATAGTTTGCATTGTGTGTTAAACGGTATAGTGTTATAATATATGAACTGGGCATATTGTTATATGTAAAAATTTAATTAGAAGAAGTAATAGTGAAATTGGTAAATAAGGTAGTTGGTCATAGGTTAGTACTCCATGAGTAGGTACATAACATTGATGGACTAATAGAGAGTAACTAAGTATTGGAAACAGAGGATTTCACTTCTAAGTATATAATAACAAATTATAAATATATATATATATATAATATACTATGTAGTAGGTACTAAATTTTTAGGTGATATTAAAAATATGAATTATATGAATTTAGTCATATCATATGACTATACTATAAGTATTTAATAAATATTTATTTATAATAAGTATTTAGTTAATACTTGACACATTTACCATGAACAACGCACCTATATTTTTCAAATAGTATATAATACTCTGATGGTTCAATTGTATAATGATATGACATAATTTGATATTACTCAATATAATATAGGTCTATGGTCTATCACGTATATTTATTTATTTATTTAATATCAAATGTAATAATTTATGAATAATAAATTGATATATATATATTATGTACCTACATAATATGACTAATGTATTTTATAGATGTACCTATGTATATACATAATAGTATAGTTATATAATTTAAGCATATTATATGTATGTACATGAATTAATAGTGATATTAGTATACATTTTCGTTCATTGGGCCAAAAATATAAATAAAGTACCTACACATGATATTATAAAAATTAACATTCAGTTAACATATTATTGGTACCTATATAGTAAGTAGATGAATTGATAGTGAAATAAAATTAGTAAATAAAGTAGTAGGGCACAGGTACTCCAATGGTATATAATATACTATGTAGTAGGTACTTAATGTATTACAGTTTTTAGGTGAGTCAAATTATGTAGGTATATCAATAAACAAAATATAACTTAATGTATTTAATTAAATTCTGGAAGGTAAATTGTATAATGATATGACTAAACTATACGATACTGTCTACATAATATGCCCGTTAATATACAAGACATTATGCGAGTGGGCCGCGGAGTGGGATGGAGTGAGTGCGGGGGGGGGAAACTTTGTCGACGCGAAGCGCGCCCGTTTCGACCTGCCTCTTGTGATCGGCGCTCGTACAACGCACATCGACTCTCACGGAAAAGCCAAATACGTTTCGTGTTATTTAACATTCAGTGTTTTTCTTTGAGTTTGTTGTCTTTGGGCGCTTTTCACATACCCGGTGAGTACAACTTCTATAATAATATCTACTATACTATATAATATTCAGATAAACTACTGATTCTATATGTTTGCACCAGCTACAGACATCATGGCGCGTTTCGTGTTTTTTTCGTACACCGCAAATGTACTTTGAATACCTATAACTTTTTTATATCCGCATTCGTATTAGTTGTGTATTATCCAGTCGCTGTAGTCGATGTTTAAGTCCGTTGGCTGTTTCTTCGCGTTACCATCGCGGTACCTACGTGTTTTATCGCTTTACATTTTGCGTTAACACTTAACAGTTAATTGTGCAATTACGAGCTGGGTATGTCATTTTTCGTATTTTTCTATTTTTTATGTACATCACGTAAGCCGGTGTGTACCTATTAATTCTAAAAATAACACGCGAGTCTCATACCTCACCGCTGATAACAATAACTGATACCTACAACAGACAACAGTCGTTGTATTCGATTGCAACGTTTTTTTTTTATGACGAGTTTTTCATATTTAGTATTCACTTTTTACTTATTATTACTATAACCTGTTCGTGATGCTTTTAGGCTATTCAAAATGGTCAAACGATGTGTGCTATGCGGAATTGTGGAGAAAACATTATCGATGTTTCCGTACACAAGTAATTCACCCAACACGTACCAATACCTACTTATCAATATATTATAATAAATTATGTGTCGCCTTAGATTTCCAACTGCCGTATACCGTATACAGTTACTGTTGGCGCGACTTTTAACAAACGTTTACATAATACGGGAGACATTGGTTCTAACACCATGTTGGTGCGTGGAAACAAAACCACAACCAGCTGACCGAGTTCCGTTTCCATATCGTTGCGACTTCGGCAATGCAACGCTGAAATTCTTGATGGAAATACAGTATGCTATTATTTCAGGACACCTTCATTTATTCGTAAGTGATTACGGGCCTTATCAGTAATTTTTGGGCACGGTAAAAATACTATTTTCATTTTCGACCCGGCTTCGGAGTGGTGGATCTTTTATCTGACGTTTAGTCGGATTGCTTACGCATTTAACGATGTTATCATCAATCAAGGTGGTGACTGACTTGCTAGACACTCAACAGATCACGGCGGCACGATTCCCTCGAACCGGCCGTCACACATCGTCAAGTTGTCTACCCGGGTGACTACGACCAACATCAAGTCGATCGACACCGCGGAGAACGCCGCCGTCGTGCGTCGTGTCGCTTTTACTATAACATACAGGCTTCAATACAGCCCCCCTCAAATGATTTTATTTTATTATTTTATTTATTATTATTATTATTTTATTTTTTTATTTTATTTTATTATTTTATTTTTTATTTTATTTTTTCTTCTTTTTTTTTGCGTTTTCGGTAACAGTAATGAACGTGCCCCCGCCTTCGCACATTGTCCGCTATCCGACGGGGTCGGATTGACTTCCGGATAACATAGATGACTGACCTGCTAGACACCCAAAAAAAGGCGGTGGCTATATGATATGCATGGACGCCCGAAATATTTCTTCTTTATTTTTGCGTTTTCGGTAACAGTAATGAACGTGATGACGTTCATCAGCCGTCGCACATTATCCGCTATCCGACGAAGTCGGATTGCCTACCAGGGTGACTACGACCTACGTAGAGGAAGGTGACTGACCTGCTAGACTCCAAAACATATTTTCACGTAAATTATACACCCAATCCTCGAACCGGCCGTCACACGTCGTCACGTTGTCTACCAGGTGACTACGTCTCACATCGAGTCGGATTGCCTACCCGGATAACAATTTTTTTTCACGTAATTTATTCTTTAATTTTGCATTTTCGTTAACAGTAATGGACGCTGTGATACTTGATGACGTTCATCAGCAATCGCATATTTACCAAGGTGACTACGACCAACGTAGAGGAAGGTGACTGACCTGCTAGACCCCAAAACATGTTTTCACATAAATTATATAACTGATGCATCGAATCGGTTGTCACGTTGTCTACCCGGGTGACTACGTCCAACATCGAGGAAGGTGACTGACATGCTAGACCCCCAAGAAAAGACTTTGACAGGTATCCGGTTAACTAAACCACTATCCTTATCACGAATCCTCCATCCTTATCACACATCCACTTTTCTTATCACAAATCCAATATCCTTATCATAAATTGTTATCACAAATCCACCATGCTTATCACTTATCTACAATCCTTATCAATAATCCACTATCCTTATCACAAATCCAGTTTCCTCATCACTAATTTATACCACAAATCCTTATCACTAGACCTTCATACCACCCATTAACCGTCCAGCTCGAGACTGGCGACGGCGGCTATATGATTTGCATGGACGTCCGAAATTTTTTAAATACTTTTCAAGTAATTTATTACTTTTTTTGCTTTTTCGGTAACAGTAATGAACGTCGTCCGCGATTCGACGCAGTCGGATTGCATACGTGATGACGTTCCCCAGCCGTCGAGTATTGTCGGATTGCCTTCCAGGGTGACTACGACCAAAGTCGAGGAAGGTGACTGACCCGCTAGACCCCGAATACTATTACTACGGCGAACGTCATTCGAGGTGACTGACCTGCTAGACACCCACAAAAATACAACGACGATTTATAATTTTTTTACTGAATTTTGAATTTCCGGCGGCAGTAAAGAACGTTTTCGTCGAACGTTGTTGCTTACCGGGGGGCTACCACGTCGAACCACGGTGGACCTAACCTTATCAGAGTTCCTTATCACACACCGACCAGCTCGAGACTGACGACCAGACCAACAGACCACTGCAGCTTCCGAAATCGAAAACACTCATGACCGACACCCGGGGGTCTGGGGGTATCCCCCAGCGACGCTCGGAGAGCTAGTCTTATACTATAAAACGTGAACCCGAGGGCGCAGCTTGTGGAGTAAATCCGAACTGACTTAGGGAACCCTCCAATCGGAAAATTACATTTCTATCCGTGGGCGGTCTCCCGGAGCCGTCGCTGCGTTATCACTCCTCTTATCACTTTTTGCCGTTTTTTTCAAAAATCAAAGAAATTTCGAAAAAAATCGAGTTTTACCGCCCCGGGGGGCCTCGGGCGGCCCCGTTCGGACCTTATTCGCGTTCCTCGGTAAATTTATAGTCGGCGAGCGGCCCTACTTTTTTAGCGGCGGGCCCGCGGCGGCGGATGTCGCGTGCGATACGAGCGCCGCCGTCGCGCGCGTTTTTTGCATTTTTTTTCGAAAATTCGAGTTTTAGGCGTTTTGGGGCGTATCGACCTCCCCGTTTGGATCTTATTCGCGTTCCCCGCTAAATTTAACGTCGAAACGTGGCCCTACTTTTTCAAAAACGAGTCCCTGGGAGGAGCTGCGTCGCTTAAACGAGAGTAGGTACCGATGGGGTATCGAGTGGGTACCGCTATATACGGGCATAAATACGTGCGTCTCGAGGTTCGATTTTTTTGCAAAACTCGCGTATTATACGTCCGACGGCGGCGGAGCCGGTCGTCCTCTCGCCGACGCGGTCGGATCGCCCGCTCAAACGACGTCCTTCCAAACGGCGTTCGCCTTTCGCGAGCACGGCGACGCGGCTTAAGAGTCATAGAATTGACTCCGGTTTTCATCTGAGAAGGTGGCTAGGTTGGTTAGGCGTTAGGATAGGTGACTCGAGGGTCGTGGGTTCGAACCCGGCCGCCGGGATTTTCGATAATTTGCGCCATCCGTGATAATTTGAAAGTTTTTTTTCGAGTTTTTTTTTTCGCTATCACTTCCGTCTTATCATTTTTTTGTTCCGATTTTTGACTTCTCTTTTTGACGCCTCTACTGACTTCGGACCTCCCCATCGAAGACTTATTCGCGTTCCCCGTCAAAGCAGCCCTTGATACTATTCACGGGCGTGAATATATGCGTCGAAGAGTTCGATTTCCTTTTTTTTGGCGGCTTTTTTCCAAAATTCGAGTTTTAGCCCCTTTTGGTCTTAACGGATCTTATTCGCGTTCCACGCTAAATTTACAGCCGGCGCGCGGCCCTACTTTTTCACATACGAGTCCCGGGGAGGAGGGACGTCGCGGAAACGAGAGTAGGTACCGTGTAGGTAGGTACGCTATTTACAGGCATAAATACATGCGTCGCGTCGTTTATTGCCGTTTTTTCTAAAATTCCAGTTTTAGCCCTTTTCGACACTTCTGTCCTCCCCGTTGACGACTTATTCGCATTCCCCTCTAATTTTATAGGCCGCGCTTTCTCCCGGACGAGTCGATCGCGGAGAGCGCGGCGTCGTCACGATTTCAATGATTTTTCCGAATTTTTCGACTACGGTCGCCTCTAACTCCTTTCCGAGACGTCGGACCTCCCCGTCGAAGACGTATTCGTGTTCCCCGCTACGTCGGCACGTTCGATTTTTTTCGCGAATATCGCGTTTTCGACGTCCGTATATTTATAATATACATATATATCATTATGATGTATGATATAGGTACATATACAATTATTGAATTATCCCACATGTGTACCTGTTGAAAGACACCAATATACTAAAAATGTAACTTTATAAATATAACGGTCACCATGCTTGCGTTAGGTGGGTACCGGATACCTTGACACATAATGACGTGTACACTTATTTACGTTTAAATACGTAAGTATAAAAACGTAAACACGTAGGTAAATATGGGTACGGTAGGTCAGGCGGTCGTTTTTTCTTATTATTGTTGTGGGCGAATAATATTATTACGATTTTGGAGCGACACTGTGGTCTGCGATACTACAGTGCGACCGTTCTTATACGCGACATTATACTGGCGGAGTGGAGCGGAGTGGAGCGGAGCGGAGTGGAGCGGCGGGGGAACAACTTTGGCGTCGCGACACGCGCCCGTTTCGACCTGCCTGATCACGAGGTGATCAGCCCTCTTGCAACGCACATCGACTGTCACGGAAAAGCCTAATACTTTGTGTTATTAATTAATATTCAGTGCTTTCCTTTGACTTTTGTTATTCTGCATTGAGCGCTTTTCACACACCGATAAGTAAACTTTTATATCTACTACTATACTATATACTATTCAGATAAACTACAAGTGCATTCATGGCGGCGCGTATCGCGAACGAACATAATGTTTTCACCACCTACAGACATCGTTTTCCGCTGTTTCGTGTTTTTTCCGTACACTTTGAATACCTATAACGTTTTTTATATCCGCATTCGTATTAGCTGTCGGCGAAGTGGACGTGTAAGTCCGTTGGCCGTTTCGGCGCGTTACCATTGCAGTACACGTGTTTTATCGCTATTTTTTGTGCTACTACGAGCTGGGTATGTCATTTTTCTATTATTTATGTGCATCACGTTAGCCGGTGTGTACCTATTCATTCTAAAAATAACACAAGTCTCATACATCACCGCTCATAACAAACTGATACAGTCATTATATTCGATTGCAACGATTTTTTTACGAGTATTCAGCATTTACTTTTCATGATTATATTATATTCGTTTGTGATGTTTTTAGGCTATTCAAAATGGTTAAACGCTGCGCGCTATGCGGAGTTGTGGACAACAACGACGATGACGTTTCCGTACACAGGTATTTCACACAACACGTTAAATATCAATTTATCATAATAAATTATGTGTCGCCACTTAGATTTCCAATCGCCGTACAACGTCGTCTTCAGTGGGTGGCATTTGTGGAGGACCAAGGTTTTCCAGTGACCCACACATCTAAGTTGTGTTCGAGACATTTCGTCCCCGGTATTGACTACGCAGTGGGAAACTTGGAACGACGCCGTCTGTGGCCCACAGCAGTGCCGTCTTTGGTGAGTGTATAAATTATATATTCAATAAATATCATTTCAATGCGGTACACCATGACTCTATACCCGTCTGGCCCGACTGCTTCAGTAATCATTACACTTTGTCACTAATACTGTTGTGTACTCTCATGAGCTTATTATGTACCTACTGTGTATGTTAGCAACCTGACAATAACTTAACTCAATGACATTCAACGTAATACATATTTTAAGCTCATACAAGGTACTGTTTAATACACGATATCAAGTGAATGACATATTATAACAAAAGTCATGATATACATTTCACTTTATTGCCTTCTCATAACACCACATCAAGTTTGATCAATTTACACAACATTCACTATATTATACTTAATATAGTGTTAGATAGTGCAGCCCACTATCATTCGACAAAAATGTCTGCAGTGCTAATTTAATTTAATTTGTTTACTTTTATTCCATAGTATGTAATTATCAAAGAGTTATTCACTGTGCTCTTAGATACATATTATATACATTGTTTCTGTACATAACTCTTTATGAATTGTATACTGGATAAGTATTTTATCAGTTCACATATTGTCTTATTGTTAGCAATTTATACAACTAACTTTGTTTGTACTACAGTGTAACATATTTACTACTATATTCTTCTTTTTATTGTTGGAAGTTAAAATTCTGTATTAAATTACACTTTATTTTTATTAATTTTGTTAAAATGATAAACTGTATATCTACTCCTACGAAATAGGTAGTGTAAGTCACAGTTAACTCTCTGTTGGGTATTTACAACCAATGAACAAAATACTACTACTACTACTACTACTACTACTTACTACTGACCTAGGTATACCTACTCTTCTTTATTTGTAAGTTGTGGTACTAGATAAGTTTTTTATCATTTCACATGTAGTACTCTCAGAAATGTTTATATTATTTTAATACACATTCAATTAAACATTATTTTGTACAGCTCTTTGAAAAATGATTTGAACTACAACATGTATCATATTATGATTTCACTATAACACTTACTGTTATACAGTGCAATACGTTTTTTACAATGTTTCAAATTTATTGTTGTTAGACAGAATATAAATATGTATAAATGCTCAACCAATTAAACATTCTAACCTGTGAATTTCTTTGTATTTTGATTGGTACTTGATTTTAAAGTTAAAATTTATTTATTTAACTATAACAAAAGTCAGTATACATATTTTATTATCTCAATAATAAACCTGCTTACTACAATGACAATTTTAGATTATTCTACGACAGGAAGGTACTTATATCAAGTCATTATTATTGTAAAAGATTGTATTACTGAATGCGGCAGTGTATGTTCATTATTAAGTACACATCACTGAGTATTATTAACGAAATAAGGTTTTTTAGTGTTATTAAAACTTCACTTACATATTATGAGCGATATTTTCTTTACATTGTGTGTACATTTATACAATTAATACAATCTATACTGCCCCATGCTTAATTCATACTGACATATATTTTTAAGACCAAAAATTATGATAAATGCATTTGACTCGACTATTAAAACTGTTCTATTAACATTTAATAATTTGAAATTAACCTAACCTGTACATTCAATTTTACAATTCCAATAACTGTTAATTACTACTTATGAACTATTATTAAATATTTATTATAACCTATTCATTGCCTTAAATTAATATTTTGTCTTACTAACGAATGTTTAATTAATGTGGACATATGCATACATACATACATACATAATACACTTAAATATAATACTAATGTACTTATATATATTATATACAGGGTGTCTCAAACAGTACTGACATATGGAATAACTTTTTTGGTATTCGATATTTTTTTTTTTTTTTTGTTTTATTTGTAGACGCTTGCGCTACATGTTTTATATAAAAAAAAATTTTTTACTTTTTTAATTCTGAAAATAAAAAATTTTAAATTTTATAAAAAATGTATTTGAAAATTTCAAAATAGCCAATTTATAAAGCCGATTTTTAGAAAAATTTTGATGGTTCAAATATTTATAAAAGTGTTGCCGTTAATTTTCTACAAATTATTTAGTTTTTGGAAATATGAACAATTTTTTCCTTTATCATACCAAAATAATCAACAATCATCAGTCATCACTGTTACTAGTATTAATGACTATTATCGATTTATTTTGTTTATCGAGTTTTCATATGTTTTCAGTTATCATTTACTAATATCATTGATGACAATCACAAAATACCTGTTATCAAAATGGCTTATAAAGTTATAGTACTTTTATTATTTTTTCCTCTGATTTTCGTCAGACTCAGTATTAGCAATCAGTATAGTTGAATCATTTGAGTTCTAATAAATAAATAATTATATTATTAATAACTGTTATTATTTTAGTAAGCTTGTTATTATTATTCAAAAATTCTCGTTATTGTGTTATCAATGTACCCACCAATTCACCATTCATCATTTTAACGTCCATCAAATTTGAGGATTTGTTTCATGTGTCCAAACACTGGAGTGCTTGAAACTGTGAATGCATTATAGATTATTCATGAAAAATTTGTCATGGGATTATTTATGTATTACTCACCAAAACAAAATCAAGTTGAACAGTATCTTACAATGCAAGAGTGACACAAATGTTAAAATCGGTCACATACAGAATAAGGTATCATGTCCACATCCATATGTGGCTTAACTACAGAATATTTGCAAAATATATTCCACGTGGTTTCAAGAAATGTTCCACAAATTAAATTGATATACATTTCTAAGAAATTAATCACCATCACGGCATCACTTACAAAAACAAAATTAGTTAAACGAAGTTAAACGAAGTTACCACACTATTGGAGAGTGGAGACGTAAGTATACATAATAGTTATTTTTTTCGGTGGTTTTACGATAGGATGTCTGCAATTTAAATTATTTTGACAATAACATCAACAAACTATTTATGGGTACTAATAAACTATAATACATTTTATTCTTTGATGAAAAAACTACAAAATTAATGAGCTATGTACTTAAAAATATATTTACCTACCTAAAAAATAAATAATTTGAAATTTTTTTTTTATTAAGGAAATAAATGTTGTTTTCTCCAAAACTCTTTAAATGCGAGTAAGTCAATCAATAATAACAGTCGAATTTGAGTATATTGTGACTATATTTCCCAATTGGATCAGCAAATGAAAATTTATATTTTCTGATACATGTTCTGTGTACATTTAAATAAGTATGGAATAATAAATACTTATGTTGTACATTTTTGAACAGACTACACAATAGATAAGTAAGTACGAATATTTTTAACAATAAAATAATTAAATCTAATAATTATATTACCCCTCTTTTTATAGTAGCTTTTATGAAACATGAAATATCAAGTTGGACTACCAGTTTTGTAAATTATGCAGATGAAACTTTGGTTGTATATTTAAAGTAATTAGGTTAAGTTATTGAATTGTAATAAAATAACTAAGACTCATGAGATTTTTTTACATTTAAAATGGATAATTTAATATTTTTCTAATATGAAACTTCTATGCTATATTTGAAGAAATGTATAACATGAAATACCTACTAGTTTTTTCTCATTCTCAAATTCAGATACATAGTGACTGTTCTCATTTTTAAGCCTTTGGGACTTTGGACTTTGGGTTTTAATGAATGACAATTCTGTAAATAATTATTTTATGTTCATGTAGCATTGTAGGATTTACACTGTGGTTTAGTATAAAATCATATTTTATACAAAAATCACTTAACGAAAAGTTATCTAAAATATTTAAATTGTACATAGATGACATAAAGTGTCCCGTTAACAAATTTAAGAACTATTTATTAAAAAATTCCAATTTGGACAGTTGATTTTCAACATTGTTTTTCGATATTTTAAATTAAACAACTAAAAAACTTAATATTTCAGAAATAAATTGTCACACTGATAAAGTAAACCTTTTTAGTCTATTGCAACTCACAAAAACATTCTAACCTAGATATGAGTAAACTTTCCATCTATTAAGATAGATAGTAAAATATATAAGTAAAATTATTAAGTTCTAAATAGTTGTACAGTAATACAACATTCATAGCCCTCAAAATAAATTGTAATTTACAGTAGTAAATATAAAAAGTGTAACAGAATGACCTGACAAATAAAAATTAAAAATTGATAATAGTAAAAACATACGACAAAAGTTATTAAAATGACATGAATAATAAATAATTTAAGAAATATATTTTATTTATTTATTCCTTAAAAATATTGATATTTAAAAAAATGATTGTAAAAAATAAACTATTTCACTTAATAAACATTTTTACCTCCAAAATTAGACAAAGTATTAAAAAATGTTAAACTGTACTTGTACCACAAGCATTTATAAATGATATACATACATATTATACATATTTTACATATAAAAAAAGTGGTAAAATATTGATTAGAACCAAAGTTATTTCATGTGTTAGGTTATTATGTTACACTTTGTTACTACTTATGTTCATTCAATTTTAATTAATTTATGTTGAGTTGTGGACATGTCAAGTGTTAATATTTTTTATTAGATGTGAACATACCCAAATTCTGCAAATATTTGCATTACGGAAATTTGTCTATATTCTAATGAAACTATTGATAACTAATGTGTTCATTACCTTTTATAAATTATTACCTTTTTTTACATAATGAGATAAGTCAGAAGTAGATGAATTTGGGAGTGATTCCTATTAATTATTATTAGATTTAAGTTTATTTAGAATTTTATATATTTATTTAGACTGTTATACCTACATTTATTTAATAAGTAAATTTTTAGGTAAAAATAACTGTTACCGATTTGTTTTTATCATTGACACCACTTTTTTTATCCTCACAAGTCAACAATTTTTGTTTAAGCAAGTTCTAAAAAATAAAAGCAAATACTTCTTAGTATACATGTATACATGTATAATGTGCCGCCTACTTATACTAATGTAGAGTATTCTGACATGATAGAAATGTTTTATACTAGTGGTAAAAGTACAGTTCAAACATGTCGCTTATACCTACAAAAATTTCCCAAAAGAAGACAACCTTCACGATCCACGATTACAAATGTTGTACAAACATTAAACGCTACAGGTAATATTAAAAATGTATAGTCAAAGTATTATGTATTATAACTAATTTATTCAATTTTAACATTTATGATTTTATAAATAAAATAAATAAAAAATAAATAAATAAAATTCGGAAAACAATGTGGATACAGTAAGATGGTGCTCCTGCTCATAATGCAAAAGTAGTAATAGATTACTTGAACCAGCATTTTCCACAAAGTTGGTTAGGTACCCGTGGTCCACTGGAATGGCCTCCACGATCTCCTGATTTAACTCCTTTAGATTTTTTTTTATGGGGTTACTTAAAAGATAACGTTTATTCAGAACAGTCGACTTCTCTGAATGATTTAAAAGAGCGCATCACTAAAGCATGTAAAAAAGTCACATCACAAATGTTAAAGTCGGTCACATCGTCAATATTAAAGCGATATGAAAAACGTACAGAAAACGATGGTGGGCATTTTGAAAATTATTTAAAATAGATATTAGGTAGCAACTGAATTAACTGATTACTGAACTAAATATTGTTGATGCATGTATGTCATTATTTTATTATTGTTATTAATTCTAATAAACCTTTTTAAACGTAGTAACATAAAAGTTTTTTTTTTACTATAACATAACCAGTAATTTTATTATCTCAGTAATGCTCTTATCTATTTCTGTGCATTAGCTGCCGGTGTAAATGGTGATAACTGATAAAAACTCTTAGGAAAATAAATAGTGATTACTACGTCTAATCAGGTATCAGTGATGACCACGATTATAAAGAATCTTCTTTATAATCGTGGTGATGACTGATGATTGTAAAATATATTATATACTAGATTCTGGCGTTTGTCATCCCGCCTACGGCGGAAAGACTGTGTGGGCGGTGATACATCTTTGTCGTTTCGCCTCGGGCTGGGTTTTTTGATCCGGCCTGATCCCCGGACCCCCCAGTGTTACTTGTAATTGAGTACCTTATTTTGGAGACATAGTCGAATTATAATGAAGGTGATAGGTTGGTAGTCGAAGGTGATTTGGTGTTAGGAATTTGTGATAAGACTCTCTGGCTCTTTGGCGGTCGCGTTTCGAAGGCGGGAAAGTTTAAAGTTAAAAGTTAAAAGTCGAGTTTTAATGTCTGGAAATCTCCCATGATCCATGAAAGTCAGCAATACAATGATACGATTCCCCAACGTATATGTCCCGGTGCTTTTCCGTAGGTACTATGTGTAAATATGTTTAAAAATGTAAAAAATGTAAAGCCGAAAACCGTGTTGGAGTGTCTAGCAAGTCAGTAACCTGATTTCTAAAGTGAAAATCGATTAACTTTGAAGTTGTCCACCTATTTGTACAACAGAAAATCAGGTGGGCAAGTATTACATACATTAAACGGCTATAGCCTATAAGTGAAACTCGACTACCATCTACCTATATGAATGATGAACAACCCGACTTTGTCGTAGTTCTACAACTAACTGTGGTCGTAGTAGAATGTTAATGATGTAGTCGAGTATGTGATAACGACAAATGGCCTATCCATTCTTTAATATCTATGTTTATGTATGGCTGATAATGATTAGTGATAGCGCTTGGTGGTTTGGCGGGAATGTTTAAATTTTTGAACTTTCTGTGTCAGTGCTGTTTTCCGTTGCATGTCCGGTGCCTTTTTTGTTTGTGGAGCAAAATGTCAAGTTTAAAATCGTGTTGGAGTGTCTAGCAAGTGGATGCCTCATGTAATATTCGATGTACGTTCATCGAAGTCGCCCAGGTAGGTACTCCGAGGTCGTCGATCGCGTACAATTTTCAACGGTACCTATATCAGGTATGTATTGCAGATAGGTACTTTAGTTTAAATGTCACAGTAATAGTTTAAATGTTACAGCCATCGTCAAAAAATATAATATGGATCATACGCGGTTATACCTTCCGTATACGTTAAAAAATTAATATGTCTATTCGTGTATTCATAGGTATGATATTGTTAACATAATAATTTCTGAAGGGAAAAATTATGTCAGCGTAAAAACGTATAATTCGGTCGAACGGTGTGTAATGACCAATAATGATGATATCTAAGGCGCGTGTATCGTGACGGTCTCTGTTTGTCTACCTGTAGTCACTATCGATCTCTCTCACACGAAGCTTTCGCGTTATCGTGTAATTGTCGATACGACCGATGTCCCATCTAATTTAATGGAGTGATGGGAAATCCATTTTTTGCGGACAGGATGTATGATCGGTGACGAACGCCGGACATATTTCATTTGACATTTGGACGCCGTTCGAGTAAGTAAACGTATTTAATTCCTTATTGTAGGTACCTTCTTATACTGGCCTTGTGTCCCGGTGTTTTTTTTCATGTTAGTTTAACTTGGTAGAGTAAAATTATTTATGCTCAAACACTTTTTAATACTTATAGAATATATTTAATTGTATCTCGATCAATATTTAAACACCTCTTTATACAATACAATTTCGTTTAATTGTTTATGAGGTCTGAATGTATGACTATGGGCACGTGTGCATTTGAATGAATGTAAATCGTATTCCGTAGTAAATTTTAGTTGACCAGATTAAATAGTGCGCTGTTTGTAATTGGTTTTTATAATTTTTATAAATATTTTAGGAAATTATATCTGTACATTATTATTATTTTATATTTTGCATTACACATACACATAGTTCGTTTAAAAATTAAAATGTCGTAAAAAATCGATCGAGAGGACACAGATTATCTTCTTATATTAGTTTTCAATTTTCAATTAATAATACTAATAGTTGAGTTCACCGTAAAACTAATATATAGCACACTATTGAAACCGTCGAACGAAAATTAACTATATCGCACATGTGTAAGACGGAGACAACATAATATTATGCGGGTATCTTCTTAACTGGATCGCAGCACGTCTGTAGGATATTATGTGTTTGAAAACTCAAGCTTTTGTTGAATTAACTATACCTAATATTCTATGATTACTGTACGTCATGTGTTCTGATTTTGTTTTTGGCACATGTCTAATTTGTGTATAATTGTGTTGGTTAATTCACTACCAATATTCACTAACCTTCCCGTAACTTTTTTATAATTACCTATATATTTATATTTTTTCATTATATTATGTTTTATTTCTGCGGGTGAAATATGATTTATGTTCAAACTACCTTTTAATGCATTTTTATTTTACCACTGTAAATAGTGTGCTGTTTGTTGTGATCGAGTGAATTGACCTATTAGCTATTATCTGTGCATCATTGTCTTATCCTATTTGACACAACTGTCATAACTCGCTTAAAAATTTAAATATCGTAAAAAGTCGATTGAGAGAACATAGATAATCTCCTTAGTATTTAGTCCAATGATAAATTAATTATGATTATTGATTACTGTTGGCCACGTGTCTGATTTTGTTTTTTTTGCAAAATTGTATTCGTTAACTCATTACTAATGTTCGAAAACCGCCTCGTGACATTTTGATAATTAGTTGTACATGGCCAACCCGTCACGGCACAACAGTGGCATAGTGTCAGCAAAAATGACTAATTTTAATATTAATTGGTGTCATTGTTTATTTTTAGAATGAAAGTAATAAAGCAAATTAATAACTTTAGCGCGAGTGGTATACAGGTGTATAATGCACCTGTATACCACCGCCGCGAGCACGGCGCGATGGTGAACGCTTCCGGCAGGGTCCGGAAGCGTTTGCAAAAACAGAAAAATAAAAGAAGTAAGTAGATGTATACAAAATACAAATTTTAGAGTAACTAATACTAAAAGGTGTATCGCCTAATTTGTGTTTCAGGGTGCTACAAGTGTCGTAGAACCGGACACCTAATTGTCGATTGTCCGGGTGAGTGTGTGTTATGTTGTATCACGATCACTTATTGCGTATTCTATTATTAACTTTTATAATTTTTTTAGACACTACTACCCGCCGTGGGAATAACGGACCACCACCACCGCCACTACCACCACCACCACCACCGCAAACACCTACCCCACCGACAGCGGCACCCCAAACAGGGGGAGAAACCGACGGCACCATGGACATTGTCACAAAGGACATGTCCATGGTGACAGTTCACTCTGAAGTAAGTACATTAATATACATTTCTAATAGTTGCATAGGCGGAAATTTGCCATAATTTTAGAGGGGGCTAATATTTAAAAAATACTTTACTGCATATCGACGCCTTTCTTAGCACTTGAAAATATAATATTGCTGTAAACACCATCCAAAACTAAGCATGATTTATTTTAAACATACTATAAGTGTCAAACATTTACTCGTTCATATACTTGAATTTTAACTTTAAATATATAAGAAAGATAACATAAGTTATACAAATTTTAAAGAAAAACAAAATTATTAAATATTAATTTACAGTAACAACCTTGTTATCTAGTTATCAGGTATATTAAAATATTTATTTTAAAATAATATATCTATTTTTTTGCAAATGGACCAGTATGATTTCTCTATCAATTGTTTCGGAAATATCTTTTCTATACTAATGATACCTAAATTGTTGAATCTATTTTGCAATATAGATGACCTCAACCATGTTTTCATTCTTCTCATTGCCGAAAAACTATATTCACATAATCACATGTAGATGAACTTATGGGGAAAGTAAGTGAAACTGGCATAAGATTATATATGTTTGGATATATAAATCATTAGGAAGTACCTACTGAAGTAAAATCTTCTAAAGTATTACAGCTTTTGCCAGTTAAATAATGTATATAGTTTTTCACGACGTACATTTCTGATTGAACACTTATACTTTTTAGTTTTTACATCCAATAGCTCTTGACAATAAACAATTATCTTTCATATAGTAATAGCATAATAAGAATAACTTACAATATATAAAATAAATAAATTATAAAAATTCTATTTTGAACCCACATGTCATATTATTTATTAATTCAGTAATATTCGATTTTGATAGCAAGTTTTTAAAATAAAATTACCTTATATTAACCTTATAAAAAATCACTCTTTTAAAATCTAATTTGATGAAATTGTCTACAGCTTCAGCCATTTGAAGATTGAAGACTATCAGTTGAAAACCTTTTCTTTAAAATGACAATTACATAATAACATAATATATTATAATTTCTTTAAATTGACAATTACATAATAACATAATATATTATAATAATATTCTGTGGTGGAACCATAACACCAGATTAAACTGGCTGTGATTTATCTACTTTAAATCTTATTATGCTATGAGCTTTGGTAATTGAACATAAATACGAACACACCAGATATTTTTTCCAATGTTTTTTTTTTATTTGCATTGCAACAATATTTAATTGAAAGTCTATATTTTACTTATATTATTTTTGAGGGGGCTAATTTTTCTGTTTGTACGTTTTGAGGGGCTAAGCCCCCCCCAATTTCCGCCTATGAATAGTTGCTTGTGAATAAACTAATCATGACAATAACAATTTTATAAATTGTAGGAGAGCAGAGGGGTGTCAAGTCACAGTAAGTTTCAGTTGGACAATATTCATTGAATTTCATGGTTTGTTACATAGGTTTTTTAACTTGTATTTTACGATTTTCAGATGCAGATGAATAAAATTTTTTTTTTTCAAATTTTTGTCTTGTTCTTTTAATATGTAATAGTTTGTTCCCTGTATCAGAGGTATAACAGATTATACACAGACACAATAACATAATGTGTAATATATCTGTACTTAAACTTAAATGGTGAATTTTGAAATGTGTATTATGTAATTTGGTATTGGTGATATTGTTCTTAAGAACATTGCGATGAAGTGTTTCTGGTAACAAAGTTATGAAAACACACTACAGTAGAATGTAAAAATAAGTGGTAGAAAGCTATGTGAACATTTTTGCTCTCTTTTTATTAAAAATAAGAAAAAGAAAACAATAATAATGGACCTAAATCTGATTAATAGAATTATTACTTTAAAAAATACTCATAGCATTGTATACAAAATTTATAAATTAACAGGTACTCATAGCATTGTATACAAAATTTATAAATTAACAGGTATTTTATTTAGTTGGTAGTTAAATACAAACAACACATTATGCTTGCAGTGTATAATGTATACAAAAAAAAAAAAATAATACAAACTGAACTTACTTTTTTTGTTTAACAACATTTTCAATCATTTACTATATGGTGCATAAACAGGTTGTTTAAAATATAAATTATTTATTTAATATATTTGTCACTACTAAACAAAATTGAGGAATAAATTGAATTTATTAATTTGTCTACTAAGGAAATAATTTACTACAATGTCAATGAAATATGTTTTGAAATTTAAGCCAACTGTGTGATTAAACATTTTCTTCCACAAGACACATAGAAAATATTAGACATTATTCTTAAAACATTTTTAACTATTGAAAAGTTTGTAAATATTATCTGTTTAGACTTTTAGAGCATACAATATAAAAACGTGTGTACTATAATATACATCATAGGTATATTATTATTACTTTTTATTATTTTTAAAAATAAAATAACCTCCGTATCTGTTGAAAAAACCTTAGCTCATTTAAAAAAAAATATTTGCACCACTCTGCCACCCTGTGGAAAACAATTCTAGTGCCATGCCTGAGAGTAAATAAATTAACAACTAATTAGTTGTTGTAATAGTACAAATTTATATAATAAAATAATTAAATGATTTATTACATGTTGAATAGGGTTTTAAAGTTGTTCATAAAAACTTACATAACATATAAAAAACATATTACAATTACATTACAAATATATAGAATGGTACATATAAGTTATTGATACAGATATATAACGTATCAGTGTATTCTTTATTTATATATATATATAGAAAATAACAAATGAATACAAATTAAATTATTATATAGAAAGGAATTGTTACAAATCTTAGTATATAGTATTGCTGTGGTAGTGCAAGTGTAAATAAATTAATAGATATTTTGATTATAATTAGGTGTATCTTTAAATGAAAAATCCAATGGCAATTTTATGATATTCTATGGTCTATGACTATGATATAACAATAACTGGTTGAATACATACAACTCTGTACGTGTGTTGTGTAGAATAATACATACAAAAATCTAGGCACTAAGCATCCCAGTTATTTTTATATTTCTTAATTTTAACCAAACGTTTGACATTAGTTACGAATACACCGTTGAGTGTAATCGCATCCAGAGAGACCACGTGGAGGTTGTCAAACTTTCTCTCCGCAAAGAGTCACATAGACCCCGGGGGGATCCCAAAGACCCCAGGGGATCCCAAAGACCCCGGGGGGGTCCCAAAGACCCCGGGGGGATCCCATAGACCCCTCGGGTGAACATTGTATAGTTCTATTAATAATATAACTACCTGTAATCGCATCAGAGGACTTCTGGGTACACAATATTCTTGGTGACGAATCGACCATTTCCATCGCAGTACATGCCGACTCTGACGGATTGCGCGTCCCTCACTCTTGAAAACGCAACGTACAGCTGCCCGTAGCTGAAGACGGGAGACGGCAGGAGCAAACCGACTCGGTCAAACGTTTGACCCTGAGATTTGTTGATTGTCATGGCAAACGACAACCGTACTGGGAATTGAATCCGCTTCATTCGAAAAGGCAAATTGTCTTCCTCACCGGAAATCATTGAAATGGCAGGTATAATTATGTCGTCCTGAGGGTCACCGGAGCCGGACAACCTCCTCGCCTTGAAGTTGTGTGGCCGCAGTTCGGTGACCACCAACCTCGTCCCGTTGCACAGTTGTCGGTTCGTATCAATGTTTCTCAGCAACATTACGATCGAACCAACCTTGAGCGTCAACTTGTGCGGCGGTAGTCCGTTCGGATGCAGAGCGTTAAGGAACTCTGTCTGGTAGTTTGCCGCTTCGTCGGCGTTGTTGATCACCACTGTGTCCATGGAGGAGTATGTCTTTTCGGCGCCCGTGACGCGTCGTAGCACTGTGGAATTTATTTGGTGGCATTCCTCGTTGCGGGGACACAGTATGATTTTCCGAGCGAACTCGTCGACGTTGTCCAACGACATTTGCTGCGGATAGACGAAATCGGTCAAATCCACAACGTTGCAAACCAGTTGCGGTGGGATTTCGACAGTATCCGGAATACCATAGACCGTCGGCAGTTGACCGTTACCAAGCTGAAGTAGCCAAGCAGCGAAGTCGGCGTCGTTGTTGGCGCGCATGTTCCTTGTCAGCCGAAACTGTTCAAACTCTCTCCACAATGAGTGGCGTTTGATGGAGGACATGACGATGGAGCTCCTGTTCCCCCGGCGAACGACGGGCAATATCTGCCTGAAGTCGCCAGCTAACAGTATTGGTTTACCACCAAACGGTAGTGCCGATTGCATGATGTCCTTGAGCAAGCGATCGACCACTGTGAATTGTAGGCCCGGGGACATGGGCGCTTCGTCCCAGACAATCAGCGAAGCTTCGCGTATCCTTTGCGCGCGCAAAGACTGCAACTTGATGCTCGAAGTAGACTGTTCGGTCAGCGTTCCCAATGGCAATCCGAAAGTCGAGTGCACAGTCATGCCGCCCTCCATGAGGGATGCGGCGATCCCGGTGTATGCCACGCTCAACACCGTTCGTTGTCTGTTACGAAGCGACGATATTAGGCATCCGTATAGCGTCGTTTTTCCCGTGCCTCCTGGCCCGTCGACATAGAACATTTTCTGGACGTTGCGGTTGTCGTCGACGGCCGCCATCACTCGATCGTATACCGTTCGCTGTTCGTCGTTCAAGTCGCGCAATCGTTGTTGCCAGGCAACGGCCGCATCTATTGCACCGAGCATTGGATCGTTTTGATCTGGTCCCAGTAGATCGTCGTCTGGATTGGGTAGATCGTAGTCGTCGAGTGATTTTCCGCGTGCACGAAGTAGGTCTCCGATTGCTTTGAGACACGCCGCCCTCGCACGGTCTACGTTTTGGAAGCGCCGATTGAAGTCTTCCATCATGTTGACTTCAAACCGTCGGTACAGATCCGCGGGGTCCGCGGGATGGCAAAACAATAGTATCGTGACGTATAGATAACGCAGTTGAGTGGCTGTGTCCAACGCCGATGATTCTGTCATACACGCCCGCCACCCTTCGTCGTCTTCCAACAATCCCAACGCAATGGCGGCGGCTGCGTATGTGGCATGCACGACCCCGTTTACCGTCTTCAAGTCTTGGAAAGACCGCGGGCCTCTTCTGTGCAAGAGTAGTAGTCGTAGATGAAAACGGTCTCTATCCAGTGGGTTGACGACGTACATCCGAGCCAACGTCTCGCGAGGTGCCCGTATTCGCCGCAGTCTCCACTCTTTTGACGATACTTGCCAAGTGTAATGTATCGGTATCTCGTGGAACAGATACTGTCTTGCATCAACGCTTCTCTCGTTGAGCGCGAAGAACGCCGTGAGTTTTGTTCGAGGTAGGGCGTTGTTTTGTACCTCCTGTAGTTCCCGTCCACGCGCAAAGTACACGTTGTGGTAGTTTTCTAGGTGAACCGGAAGTCTAACTACCGTGTGACTGATGTCGTGTAGTTTATACGCAAACAACCTCCAGACGGCTTCCGGTGGGCTGACGTACCTCGAATTTATGTAACTGAAAACAACATTTATGTATGTATGTATCAAAAATATTTAGAACATAAAGTTAAGTAACATAAAGTTGTACAAAAAGAAATCAATAGTTATTTAAAATCTCATTATTTTACATATATAAAATATTGTCATGAGTAAAATGTCGTAATACTATTGTTTGTGATGTATATATAATAAACGTAATTATGTCAAAGTATAGTGTAACACTATTTTAGTCTTAATGAAGAAGAATACGATAAAATATTGTTTTTTGCATTTTAATTATATTCAATGTACATAAGTTAAGACCTTAAGACTTAGTCTAAAAAGTGGTAAATGGCTTTCAAAAATCTAACTTATGTCTATAATAATTTATAAATGTTAATTAATAATATGCTGTAATTAATTTCTTAATAACATACTGTAGTGTTAGGTCATTGTAGTGTGAACAGAGAAATGCTTGTCAAATGAAACAAATGAATAATATATATATGAAATTTCTAATGTACAAAGTACCGATTTCAATAATTTATATTATGCTGAACAGCTTTCCTAAAATGTCTTTACTATTGAGATGAGATGTAAGATGATTGAGTATTATATTTAGTTAAGCGAATTGAAATAATGAAAAATAATTGAAAATGATTTCAGTTATTGATTGAGGAGTACATATTATTATATGAATGATGATTGTGTTACACAGTTGTCAACTGGCCATGCTGATACTACTGTAGTGAAATTTCAAATAATAGAAATCATGCATTAAGTGGGCAGTTGTTTTAAGCTAATATAAAGTTATATATTCAACAACCACTCTAAATTAATGAACACCAGTAGTTTATACTCTGCTGTTCTATGTTGTGTTTATGTACAATAATTTAAGTTTACATAAGTTGCAAGTGCAATGTACGTTAGGTTAGGAGGTCACAGTGAGGCCAGAAAAACAAAAAGAACTTTACAATTAATGCTATAATAGTTGAAAGAATATAATGTGTTAACTTATGGAAAAATGCATTTTGATAACATACCTGTCTATTTCATTTCCGTTCCATAATTCCATGGTCGCAGCATCGTGCCCTTTATATACATATTTATACAAATACTGAACACTCTTCACAGTAGAGCATACCTCAACATTAATGTGTGCATCGTATTTTGCTAAAAGGTACGGATTGTAAGGCACGACAAACTCGTTGCTGACCTGTTGATTTCTGACCCTGGCCACAGGTCCGTTGTTTGGCCGATAGTACTTTGGGTAACCACCGTCAGAAATGTATACAGTCTCTTCGCTGTATTCCTTTGGAAACTTCTTTGAACAACTGTTGTCCACCATGCATGGGCTGTTTGGGTTCAGCGTGCCACACGGCCCGTGAATCATGTGTCTCGTCACACAATCGAATAGACGCGGAGCAGTCACCGGGTCTGGCAAGAAGGCGCACACTACATTGTCGACGTCGTCGGCAGTTAGCAACTTGCTACCCTCACTCAGAATGATCAGTATGTGGGCGTGCGGCAGTCCTCGTTTCTGAAACTCGACAGTATAAACATATGCATCGACATTACCAAATATATTGTTCACCGTTATGTCGCGCATCAGCTGCTTGAGTTTCGCGTTGAACACTCTGGACACCAGGTCCGGTCTGTCGGTTGCCGTGGCCCATCTCGGTAGGTTCTGTGTGATCTCTGGCCAGCTAGGATTACACGTAAACGTAATAAAAAGATTAGGCTTTCCACACTTACTCACAATGGCCATCGCGTCATGATAACACTGTTTCATGAAACGGGGACCACCTGTAAACGACGATGGCAAAATCATCCTACGGCCGACGCCCGCCACGGGTGCGTCAATTTGGAGCTGTTGGTTGATGTGATCCACAAGTCCCTGATACGATTCTGCGAAAAGCTCAGCTTGATGATATCTAATGTACATTAAGTTGTTCGCTTCCATTCTAACGTAATGATCACCCACAAACTGTTGCAACAGATATCGACCATTATGTAATAAACTCATAGCATCGTGGATTGTGTCGTTGTTGCCATTGTAACGAATAGCAAGACGATAGCAAGTATACTCCCTGATACTGTTCCGATTGCGAACAGGGGTTCGGCGAGGGCCCTCTTGTATCAAACGTTGATGCCAACCCAGCTCTCCTCGTGGAAAGAGTAGGGGATACAGCATTGGATCCGCGTTTGAAGAGCCGGCTGGTATGGTCTGTAGTCGACGATGTTGCGGGTCAATTGGATTCCGGTCGTGGATCACCAGATCGACGTCTGTTGGCGGTTGACCGTCATCACCGACAAACACTACTGCGACTTCGTTGACCGTTTCAGGCGGTGGGTTGTATCGCCTCCTGTCCACATTTCCGTCGGCGACGAAATGCATTCTCACCCTCCTTGGAAGCAACTGAGGATCCCTGTCGGGAGCGTTTTCTCGAGCCCACACTTCTCGCATGGTTCTGTAATGAAGTAACACGGTCTTAGGATTTATTGTACAAAATTGAAATTTATTAATCGTTGTGCAATAGGTACATGTTTGTAGCGCATATATATGTGTATTGTTAATGTTCTCAGAAATGTCAACGTCAGAGTCCTATTTAATTAATCCTCACACATAATATCAACAAAGAGTGATGTGGTAGTGTAAAAAAATGACAGAGAATAGCATTATGCAAAATGTATTACAATGTATAATACCAAATGTTTTGTTTAGATACATTGAATTGAAGTGTATTAAAGTACATAAGGAACACAAACAAAAGTAATTGAAATCATTAACTCTAACTCTAGTCACGTGTGTTCATTTGAAATGAAATGAGAAATATTCAAGTAGAAGTTGAGGTTTGTACATAGGAGTGTATCCACAGAAAGAAGAAAATAATGTAAAGAAATGTAAGCATAGGTATAAATGAAATAGAAAAAAACCAATATCTAATGACAATCGTAGACAGCAGTAACGCAATTTAAATAAGTTATACTTTATGTTAAGTGTAGTGCCTATGGTAAGTATAAAGTAAGTGTGGCATGAGAGAGTAAGATTGGTTGTAAGTTAGTGATGAGTTAAAAATGAGTTGTGACAATGCAATAGTGTAGTGTATAGCACCAACGTTGTGTCATACATTGAAGTATAGCAGTGTATGTATAGAATTTTCCATATACCTACCAAGTATCTTAATACTTGTAAGTAAGAGAAATAAATCTGCATCCGTAACTGAATATGAACAAAATAAAGTAAACTTTTAATTTGTGACCGAACGTTGTTAATATAATATTTAGGCAATAATGTGTTGTGATTACGAATAAGAATTTATGTTTTTCTAGTTATTACTCATTAAAGTAAGCTACTTTGTAACTAATTGAAAATGTATGAATGCAAGCAAAATAAAATATGTATAAATTAATAGTGTAAGTAGGCAGGTAAATATACACTAACATAAGGCTAATGAAATAGTGTAATTAATTATTAAAATTGGAAATTGGAATAGTGACATGTGTACTCGCTAGGTAACTAAATATTTCAATATTATGAATCAATGTTAACATGGTTTGTCTGTAGTGTAGCGTAATGGAAATGTGGATTGTTCAGTAAAATTAATTAAATATATTACTCGAAAGCCTGTGCGAATGGATTGATGCCCCGTAGCAGACCGTCTAAGTCTTCGAGCACATTTGGCAATAGACGTTGTGCGGCAGGCAGTAGTTGCTGCTGCTCCCTACGAATCCGGTTTGCCTCGCCAGATTCGACGAAATACAGCTGGCAGAATCTGCGTTGGATAGGTTCGTTCCCGATCAAGTCATTACTTATCGTCCAATATCCCTGCCCATGAACAGTAAACACATTCGGTCCCCGACCTGGCAAGCGCCGTGTGTTGAAGGCGGTGGAGAATGCAGCAAATGCCAAAGTGTTGTTGTACCGGCGGATGTTATTTCGATAGTGTCTACCTTCCACCGAATCTTCAACCAACAACCTCTGTAGTAAATACGGTGCAGGTGTCAACACACGCGGTCCTGAAACGGCCATCAGACCGTTGTTGCAGCATGTAGAAAAATTATTCGGGCTTGTTTCCTCGCACTTAAAGTGGCGGGCCCTACAATACCGGCATACGTAATTCAACGCGCCTATGTAGTGTGGTTCCGGTAGTGGGTGCTGAATCCCAGCCGGACGGTCTAGCAACAGTCTAGCGACAACCGGGGCGATTTGCTCAACCTGAAATTTAAAAGATACGGTTGTATATTATTTTTTTTCTTTATGAACATTAAATGAATAATATAATTTATACAAAATATATACTGACCTCTTGAATGTCGTACAGTGGTGAAAGGTCGAAAACACCAACAAAGTTATCATTATCTGATACTTGTTCGTCTCCGTTCACGATAACTATTTCAACGTTGTCGTCGTCCATCGCGACTTCGTCTGCTTCAACGTTGTCATTGTCCATCATGACTTCAACTACCTCAACGTTGTCATTGTCCATCATGACTTCAACTACCTCAATGTTGTCTTCCAACAAAAGTTCATCCCTCGGAACTTGTACCCCGGCATCAACGTTTTCCACATGATCTTCTCGTTCTCTGTATGGTCCGACTACCTATAGAATCATAGACGGTTAATTTAAATGATTTATAAGAACGGTTCATTCTAGACTGAACCAAATAAACAATAGTGTATTTATTGTGAAACAATAACATGGTAATAATATTTTATTTTCTATTTGTTTCCAATGCACAATATAGTACCTATAGTTATGAAAGTCATTAACTTTGATGTCAATTAAAAGTGTAATGCAATGTAATCAAAAAATGTTGTAGTTTGTAGAATGTACCAAACCATACATGCCCCAATTTATTAATTGATTTTCTATGTAAGAAAATGGAATTGCAGTTTATAAATATTAAGGTTGAGGTGTAACAAAAAAAAAAAAAATTTGTTAAATTACATAAGGTTTGTGGTGACAAATAATTTTTGTGTCATATAACACCGTGTCATCATTCGTATATAGTATCGTTGAGTTTAGTTTAATGTAATATATATCCCACCAAAAACATATATGTAAAATGAGAGCCAAGTTCAATACTATAATATATGCCTTGGTTGTTGACTTCAACGACAAAAGAAGTGAGATCTAAATGGGTGCCAAGTTAGGATAATATATTGAAGCCTAAGGTGTGACTTGGCTACTTTTCATATACGAATTATTATTATAAGTACCTACTAAAACAGTAATGGAAGAGTGAAGATGATTTTCCGAAGAATAAAATAAGAACTCAAAGCTTTAGAACTTGCAAATGCTATAATATATAATTCGTAGCCAAGTCAGACCTTAGGCTTCAATATATTATCCTAACTTGGCACCCATTTAGATCTCACTTCTTTTGTCGTTGAAGTCAACAACCAAGGCATATATTATAGTATTGAACTTGGCTCTCATTTTACATATATGTTTTTGGTGGGATATCATTACTTTTTGTATGTAAATTATTATAACCTAACCTAACCTAGCCATGACGTATTCTATAAATAAAGTTTATTGCTATATAATATAATTCAGTTACTAATATTAATAATAATATTTATTATAAAATATTTTCCGTTGTATTTACAGAGTATAAAATATATGTAAAATTAATATACAATTATTTTAACTCTTTTTGAGTATATTTTTAATTATCATAATTGTATTGACTGTAGTTTCTACTGTTGGGTGGATAATTCATAATTTGTAAGAATAATTATTTAATTATTTTAATTGTAATATTTAAAAAAAAATAATATTAATTACAATATTACATACATAGATAGAAAAAAAAGTATGTTGCTGCGCGCGGGTCGACAATATCGACACATATTCGGCTAGTCGTATTTTTGGTGCGGCGATACGGGAAAGGTTATTTAAGTCAACATCACATTACATTACATTAAATTAGAGGCAATTCATTAATAAATTGAAAAATTAAACATAATAGATAAAAAAATTGCAAAATTATAATAAAATCAATTGATTAAAAAATTTAAAATTTAAAAATTAAAAAATTTTAAATTAAAAATTTTCAAGTTTCTGATTTTTTCCTTTGTATTTACCCAACTACCTATCTGTATGCCAAATTTGAACTTTCTAGGTCATCTGGAACTGGGTTAGAATTTTGATCTATAGGTAAGTCAGTGATAAAAATGACGATTTTCGGACGTTA
Organism: Macrosiphum euphorbiae; assembly: GCA_949089665.1. Taxonomy (NCBI): domain Eukaryota; kingdom Metazoa; phylum Arthropoda; class Insecta; order Hemiptera; family Aphididae; genus Macrosiphum; species Macrosiphum euphorbiae. The sequence continues at coordinate 88,316 of CARXXK010000162.1, read as the reverse complement.
ATATCTAAATAACGGTTTGAAGTATGTTTATGAAATTTAGAGCACATATGTATCTCGTTAGTCTCAATATATGAGCCAAATTTGACATGTTTATGTGGAATAGTTTTTGAGTTATGAGGGGGTCAAAAGTGGCTCCAAATGGTTCGTGTAATATTACACACGGTGCTGCTCGCCAGTTCTGTTAGCTAGAACTTGGCTTGACACGCTACCGCGTGTCTAGATTAAAAAAAATGAATTGTAAGTTAAGTTAAATAAGCAAACAAATTATAAATTATGAGCACAGTATATTCACTATTGGAGTAGTTAACTATGGTTATAGTAATTACAGTTTATAACGTCACATAGAATTTTTAAGTGAAAAAAGTCATCTGAATAACATTAATACAGGATTGTTACACTTAACTTAATGTAGAATAAATTGAATTGTCAAAGACAATGAAGATATATGTGTATGTGAAAAGTACCTATAATAATGTAATATATTTTGTTATATGTATGTTATTAGGTATAAATGATGAGCAAAGTGAATCGACTATTGTAATAGTTAAGTATGGTTATAGTAATAATAGTATATAGATCACATGGCATTTTTAAGTGAAAAAACTCATCTGATGACATTAATAGGTACAATATTGTTAAACTTAACTTAATGTAGAATAAATTTAAATTTCAAAGACAATGAAGATATGTGAAAGTGAAATTTACCTATAATAATGTAATTGTATTTGAATGTAAAATGTTGTTAACAAAAGTAAATATTTTGGTGGTAGGTATGTAAATATTTTATTAATAAAAAAAACTATAAGGATATAAGAGTGTTAGTGAAGTTAATAAGCTATATAGAGTAATGAAACATTTGTAATGAAATATATATGTAGGTGGGTATTGCATAATTCAACAACTGTAGGATAAAATTAACATATTCAATATATCATCGTGCTCTAGCGTAGACCGTTTTGACCGTTTTGTCATTGTTTCTCCATCAAAAAGTGTATGTTTAGCTATACAGCCAAGTAGGTAGTTAGGTAGGTAAGCGATATGTATTGTAATACAGTGTTATGGTTGTGTTGAAATGAATGAGTAGTGATGCTTGGAGATGTATGTATGATATGAAGATACTCACCAAAGATGGCACCGCTGCGCGGTTCAGACGACGGTGTCGTGCATGCCCTTCAACGTAGTCAATACCAGGAACAAAATGCCTCGAACACAACCTAGAGATTAGGTTTACATGAAAACCTTGGTTCACCACAAATTCCACCCACTGAAGACGACGCCCGTCAGTTGGAATTCTAAGGATGAATGTGATTTATAACATGTTACATTATTGATATGTGTTGGGTGAAATTGTAAATACCTGTGCAGCGAAACGTTATTGTCACCATCCACGTTTCCACAGATCACACATCGGTTCACCATCGTGAATAGCCTGGAACGCATCGTATAATCGTTTAAAGATTTAAAATAATACATAATATATAATTAATTATAATGAAAGCATTGAAATCATTTTGAAAAGATGATCGTATCGGTATGTTATCAGTAGGGATTTTGCAACTTGTGTTATTTTTAGAATTGATAATATAGAATATAGATTGTACATATAGGTAGGTACATGAAAAATGGAAAAATACGAAAAACGACATACCGAGCTCGAGGAATGTTAAAACCACAAAATAAAGTAGAATGAATACACGCAATGTTAACGCAAATACTTAAGACACGGACGGCCTCTGTCGAATGACGTGACTGAGCCGAGTACGAATGTGGATATAAAAAACGTTGTATTCAAATTGTATACGCTGTTTATGGGGATAAAGAAACACGAAACGCGCCATGGTTAAAATGTTATGTACAAATGTTTGCAATGTGAACAGATGCCTTAAGAGTTAAGATGGCCTTAAACGATACGCGCTACCATGAATCCCTACATGTTATGTAATAGATGTACAAACGCACGGGATAGGTAATAATGCTAATATTATTATTGTGTCTGTCAAAATTGTACTCACCGGTATCAAAAATCGCTTGATCCAAAACAAAAAATACGTTAGAAGGAAAGCACTTGTTAGGAGTCTAGAAATATTAAAATGTGCAAAAGAATCAACAGGGTTCCTGTGCATATAGAAACGTCTCCTTCGAACGTTGGCATTAGCCTGACGTTGGATAACACGGTACGGTTCCGCGAGCTTAGTTACCCTCTCCATTCCACCGCCGTGCGATAAGTTTTAACTAATGATGGTCCAAAGGGCATTTAATGTTACGGACAGACGGTAATAAAAGATACGAAATAAAATACAAACTATATTTATATAACAATCATGGAAATTTTGAAAAATTTTGAAAAAATATGCAATTATAATAATTCCTAATAAATTCCTAATAAAACAAATATAATATGTACCTATTTATTGTGTGATATAATATGACAATGACTTTAAATTAAATAAATAATAATAATGTTCCTGTATTATTATATTATAATTATATTATAATTTTAAATTTATATACGAAAAATATAGTGAAAAAAAAATGCAAAAAAAGTCGAGATTTCGGGCGGCCGTGTAAACCAAATGGCAATTCCGATTTCGACGCCCGGAGAGCGTACGACGGATTCGAACTCGGGACCTAGTGTTTCCTACCTAACGCCTAACCTACTCGGACACAGTTTGAGATATGAAATGCGGTCAAAACATCAACTGTTAAGCCGTGCGTCTACGGAGCGACGTAAACCGATATATTCGATGATCATCGATGTAATCGCATATAATTCGCTTGTAATACTCGCATCTCCCATATATATATTTAACGGGGCGTGTGAAAAGCGTTTCCCGTTAATAATTATTAAATCATAGGGAAAAATTGAATTATACCCGTATATACATACCCGTATATACATGTATATATACGCGTACGGTAATTTCCAAACGCGATTGCGAGGCGAACGAACCGATTTTGGGGGAAAAGCGCATATAAACGGCTTCAAAAAGACTCGATTCGGACACAAACGGGTGCGAATAGACGAAACGGTGGGAGAAAAGGAAAAAATCGGCAAAAAAGTCCGGTCGGGAGTGTATTTATTGATCGACATTGAACACGAATATAAACCGCACACCGGTTACTTCGAATTAAGTATATAAAAGGGCGAAAAGATATCGTGTAAAAACAGCTAATTTTCCGAAAATCGGCGAAATGATAGGAAAACAGGAGATAACGAAAAACGTTTTAAAACCGACCGCCGCCACTGCGAAGGTACGCGATTGGTCGCGCTATAAGGAATCGACGGCACACGGCCGGCGGGCTGTGGAAACGGAGCAGTGCTTCATTTTTTACGCCATGGGTTCGCTATAGCCGGCGTTTTCCTTTCCATTGGCCCCCAATGTTATCAGTCAGCTGTTCTTCATTTTATAGTATTAGATTGTTTATTTTCCCAAGCCTCCCCCACCCCACACCCAAAGAAAAATTAAGTCTGTTAGTATTTCCACTATTATTAATTTTGTGGTTTTATTTTCAAAAAGGTTATTGAAGTGTTGAATATTAAATGTAATTTTACACAATATAATAATTTTATAAATTAATTAATAATATGTATGTGATTATACAAAAGTATTATGTAATACATAAAAAAAATGTATCATTATAACACTTATCAGTATAACTTCGGCTAAAATCATAGATAATAAAGATATTATATTATTATTTATATTTTTATTATCTATGAAAATCTATAATTATTTGATAAAGCGAATTTTGTATGGTTTTTTGGATTTTTGATGCTTTTTGAAAGCTATCTTTTTAACTACTGAAAAATTCGTTATAGGTACCGACCATTTAAATGGAAACTCCATAAAATTATCTATCGATAAACTTTAGATTTCACCATTTCTCGTTGTCCTATGTGGAATTAATCTCATCCACAAACAGACGACCACAATAGTTCTTAATAGAGTTTTTACCTAATATTATAATATACATCTGTAAATTACTAATTTACTATACGTTTATACCTATTGTCCAGACATGTCATATTATAGTATTATAACAAAATACATTTAATTATAATCATTTTCGAGACGTATACAATATACATTTATAAAATAATAGGTCAATTCACTCTAATATATATTTGAGCTAACAACACAAAATTGGATGTATATTTTGAAGTAATAGTTCCTTCAATTTGAGTTGTATCGTCTTGAAACTTCGAGGTTCAATGTATTGACACATCTAGATCAAATTTATGTTCTCAAAAAAAAAAACCGTGTCTCGTATTTAATTTTGAGAAATTATCAAAACAAAATTTCCCGCCAATTTTTTTTTTTTGTATACGTAATTTACTTACTTAATAATTAAAAAAAAAACCTTTTACTTGGTGGCAAATGATCTAGGTACGCTTCTGCATCGATCCTTGAAGGTTTCATAAAGATAGGAGATTCATTGAATGATTTAGGCTTTTAGATCGGTTTTTCAAATTCGTATTATATCGAAAACATAAATCATTCAATATAAGTTCTACCGTTATGAAATCTTCAAGGACCGAGGGAGTCAACCCTCAAGATCAAATTTCTGTTCTCAAAAAAGTCGCGTATCGACCTTAAGGTTGAAAAACTGACAAAACAAAATTTACTGCCAGTATTTTTTTTGAAAAATTCAAATTTTGATCACAACATTTACACCTTTAATAATTGAGTTAATAAACTTTTGAAAACTTGGAACTAGTCTAGGGACGCTTTTGCTTCAATCCTCGAAGGTTTCAAAAATATAGTACTTTTTTTGAAGGATTTAGTGTTTTTCAAATTCGTATTATATCGAAAACCTAAATCATTCAATTTAAGACCTATCTTTATGAAACCTTGAGGGATCGAAGATAGATTTTAAATAACACATGAGTAGTATATATTTGTATGTTCACAGCCAGCTTTTCCAGGGAAAAAAAAAGTTCAAGGGGGGAATGTCCGCTTGGAGCACTCAGATTTACCGTGTAACACAATTTCACACTAATTGTCTACCAAATTCTACCTCGTAAAAATATTTACAGTATTTCATTTCTACTCATGTTGGTTACACTGTTTTTTTATCTAAAATTTGATAAACAAATTTACAATAATTTTTAAAGTTGATTATTTTTTTTATTATATTCAGTCATGACAAAATAAATTTTGTTTAAAATTCAGTTACTAACGATTAAGTGCGTGAGCAAGTTGTGTCTCGTTCACTAATTTTATCATCATCTCATCAAATTGTTTTTTTCTAAGTTATTCTTTAATTTTTTTTTTAAGAATGAATTTCCAAAGATGTTCAAACGATGTCCAGTCATTGGTCGACCAAATACGATTCAATTCAACACCAGCGTATCCAGAATTCTCTACATTTGTATCTAGGTTACGAACTTTTAAGTCGTTTCCATCGAACACTGGTCAAAATAAGTACAAATTAGCCGAATGCGGATTTTACTATATCAATCTCGATGATGCAGTTCAATGCCATTGGTGTGGAATAATTCTGCATAGTTTTGAAATCGATGATAATTGTTTCATAGAGCATACTCCCTTCTCACCAAAATGTTTATATGTATTATTAATGAAAGGAAATCAGTTTGTTCAAAAAGTCTTAAGTAAATATTGTAAAACTGAAGTTATTTGTAATTGTGAAACTGGTTACGACACCATTTGTTAAATCATGTTTTATACATATATATATACCTAGCCTAACCTTTGCTGTATTGGTTAAAAAAAAAAATAAAAAAAAAATTAATGTTTTATCTTAAATGTGTTGTTATTCGATTTAATATCTCGTGGTCGTATGGCGTGGTCGGTTAGTATAATTTAAAATGTTTTTCAGGTAACAGGCTAGTTAAGTTTGTATAATTTCCCTTCTAGTATGTACTAATCGAACATCTATACGATCACAATTTTTTTGCATTTTTTCTATCAGAGTTTTTAGTATATAATAGGACTGCAAATGAAAAAACTAGCAGTTCAATGTATAACTCCTAACAGTTATATCCTACTTTTTATTTATACAAAAAATTTTTTTTAAATAAATTGAACAAAAATAACTTTACTATGAGTCCACCAATAATTGTCAGTAAGTCTACATTCGACATCCGGGCTTTTAACAAGAAAAGTATTACGGTTGGATTACTAATTAACAAGCAGATTTCAATTATTTTATTATTGGAATGTAAACTTTCAAAGACAATTATTACATTAAGTTTAGAAGAATGGTTTACACTGATGTCTCAATCTAATTTCAATTCAATTATTAATAATTTAAATACCAGGGTGAGACGTGTTAACATTACCGATTCCTTTTCATATTCAATCAATGTTAAACAGAGTTCAATTACCCTATATCTAAACGAGGAATACATTACCTTGTCGCATGTAGATTTGTACAGGCTTCGTCAATTACAGAATTTGATAGATTTGTATGTGGTAGACAAGCAAAAACGTTTAGCAAATTATCAAAATACTTTCAACACTGCATATGACCTAATTAAAAATGACGTCCGTGGTCTGCCGTCCACCTGTCAAAGGAACGAATTTACTAACCAATATATTCAAAACTATGATTTTAATTATTATAATCACCTACAGAACGATGACACATCATTTTTATATGAAATATTACAATTACATTTTAACACATTGTCTGATATGATTTTACAAGATCTAATATTATAAAAAAATATTTAAATATGTATAATTATTGTTTTTTTTTTTAATAAAACTTTTTTATTCAATAATAAACTTGCTTTTTATTTTAATTACATCTCACCTTAAATCATAAAAAATAGTTTTAATAAGTTTTAGTTTTAATTTGTTAATATTTTAAATTACTGTAATTTTTAAATTTTTTTCCAACCAACCATAGTTTATAGGTTTATGTTTTCCAAGACCTTTAAGTTTTGAATAAATAAAAACATACATGTATAATAATATTTTGTTTATTAAATGAAACTCATTTTTTCATATAATAATCAAACGGTCGTCTTGCTTTTAATAGTCTGACGCTTCGGATCGGTTAGTAATTTGTCAAATATGGTTTGCATTGCCTCATTAAGACCGGTATGAAGCGTTTGATCTTTTGATTCATCACTTGTATACAATCTGACAGTAGCTTCACTGAATTTCCATCTATAACAGCAAATTATTTTATTTTAAAAACAAAAGAAGTAAATAAAATCAGTGAAAAAAAAAACAGATACATCAATAGGTTTTTTAAATTTAAACCAATGTATTTACCTGTCTTTTACTGGTACATTCTCAATGTTAGCAACCTTATAGTGGCTAATTACCCAAAGCTCCTTTGCTTTTTCTTCAAAAGGTGACTTGATTGTTACAACACCACCATCCCCTTGTCTAAATGTTAGCGAATTAACTCGACATCAAATTCTTCTGATCTCAAACGTTCGGTATCATTATCTCTGTATGATGCATTCTATAAAAAAAATTAAATTATTTATGCTATCATTATAATAAATATTATTTATATTACCATTTTATTCTGCTTTTTTTTCATAGAATTTTTCGCACTTGTTTTTTCTGCAGCACGTTTTAGACCAGGTTTTGTTTTTGAAAAAGACGGTCTCATATCAATTGATTCGCTGAAATGTTCATTCTATGAAACATAAAACATAGTATATTATTTTTTACTATTTTTTCATTTTATATTTTCTATGTTCCAAGAATTATAACCAAAGCGTTGAGTAATGTCACGACTGACCTCCAATATACTTTAGTTACTATATAGTTTTTTAAACTATGTTATAATCAGGCATTTAATATTATTTTAAGAATTATAACCATAGCGTTGAGTAGTGTTACGACTGGTCTCCATCATATCTTATAGCTTTGGCTATAAGATATTTACTAAGTAGTTACTAACCTCTGAATCAGTTGAAGCAATTGTACGGTACGACATCTTTTTTGGTAGTATCTCTGTTGAACTGAGTTGCTTGTCCTGGGATGAAATCTTGAAGACTGGTGAATATTAGTGAATTCCCTCTGTCTTTTATACACAGATTTTGCCACTACTTCAATAATTTAAAATACAAATTTCCACAGCAATGACCTTACCTTACAGAAACCGGTCGAAACATGTACATAGAGGTACAACAGCAGATTACATTCTATGAATTTAAATTGTTGCTAACATAAATTGCTTTCATATTATAATTACACTATATGAATATAAATTATTACAAACAGGATTTAAAATAATTTACATACATACCAATGCCATTCTAATATGAAAACAGGATATGTAATATATTCAAATGTTTAAATTCATTCTAAAAAAGTTTCTGATGTGAACAGAGAGGTGCTATTTTCGGGTATAAAACACAGAATTTCTTAGCTTATCGTCATCAGTTCAAGCAACAGCAGTCCACAGCAGTTCCAAGAGCAGTCAACAGCAGAACAGCCTTCTTCGCCAACCAACAGTCAGCCAGCAGATTACCAGACCTCTTCAACAAGCCATCATACTTAGAAAAATACTTAAATTTCCACAAGCTATGTAAGTACTATTTTTATATTGTTATTTATTAAATTTAACATCTAAACTTCTTTTTTAAAATAAAAAAAAAAAAATAGAAAAATAACAATGTATAGTTGTAATATAGCTTTATAATTTTTTTTTTTTTTTTTTTTTATTTATCAATAAAAATTTACAATTTACAATACAAAATTTGAAATTTACAATAATTGATTATCTATCTCTTTTAAGCATAGCTTGAGTTAGAGATAGAGAGTGTAACAATGCTATTCTAAAAAAGGATCAAAAATAATAATAATATACAATTATATAAATAAATAAAATTTGTACAGTTTAGTTAGTTATTTAAATAAAATAATTTTAAAATAAAATTATACATTTTCAAGTTTAATACTTGAAAGTAACTATCTATTAATAAATTCAAAATACAATAATAATTAAACTAACTCTAAGAATACATACTTATAAACACATTGTTTAACACTACTTTGATGCTGATGGATGTTTTTTTTATACTCATATGGCATTAAGTTGAAATACGTAGGCCCCAAATAGTCCACAAATGATTGACCGAAAGATTTTTTTGGATATTTGACGGGTATATTATAAACCAAATTTTCTCTTTTATTTTCAGAAAAAGTGTTATTTTTCCCCTTTATTAATTGTTTGAAAATAAACATGATTACTATTTTTTTATAGAGGAATTTTACTGGTAGAACACCCAAATCCCTATAGTTTCGGCTAGACGACCCTTCAAGAGCATACTTATTCAAACATATTCTAACTATTTTATTTTGATTTACTTGTAGCTGTTTTAAAATACATTCACCTAGTCCACCCCATATTAATAAACCATACTAATAAATCGACTGATATAAGGCAAAATATACTATACGAATTGTTTGTGTAGGTATTAAATTCTTAAGCTTTATAAATTTGTAAGTTATCGTACGTAACTTTCCTAATAAATTGTGTATATGTAAATTCCATTTTAAATGTTTATCAAAAACAATACCTAAATATCTGATTCTAGAAACTTCATTTATTACTTTACAAGTATGTATGTTGCAAAGTTCTGTATTAAGGCATCTATGTATGGTTATTGAGTTACAATTAGTATTAGTTGAGGACCTATTAATAGAAAAGGACATAAACATAGTTTTATCTTTATTTAATGTTAGATTTCTATTACATAGACATTTATAAACTTTATTCAAACCAAAAGTAGCTTTATCATAAACTCCATTCCACGATTTATCCGAGAAAAGTAGACATGTATCATCCGCATAAGTAACGACCAAACCATCAATATTTACATCACAGATGGAGTTAATATATAATATAAACAATATAGGCCCCAACACACTGCCTTGCGGAACTCCGTAATTAATAGAACTTTCTTGACCAACAACATTATTTATTTTTACCATTTGTTTTCTATTTATTAAGTAACTCTTAAACCAATTTAGACTAACATTTTTTATTCCAAAACTAGGTAGTAACTGTAATAGAATTTTATGATTAACTGTATCAAAAGCCTTTGCCAAGTCCAAGAAAATCGCTATTACTTTGTTGCCACTATCTAATTCTTTATATAAAAACTGAGTTGTACTATAAAGAGCGTCCTCTGTACCAATACCAGGTCTAAATCCATACTGGTTTTTAGATAAAAGTTTGTTATTTTCTAGAAAAGTAATTAACCTTACTTTAATTATTTTTTCTAGGATTTTGGAAAAATTTATTAGCAGGGATATTGGCCTATAATTGTTAATACTTTTACTATCTCCACCCTTTAAAAGAGGTTTAATAACTGCTACCTTTAGATTATCTGGAAAAACACTTTGCTTTATACTGAGGTTATAAATATAAACAAGCGGATCAATTATTAATTCTATAATATGTTTTAATAATTTAGTCGTTACTCTATCAAAACCAGCCGCAGTATCATCTTTAGAGCTGTTTACAATTTTTAGAACTTCAGCACTCTCAATTTTTTCTAAAAACAAATTATCAAAACAAAATGTATTATTTACAATTAGATTTTCATTAAATATCTCATTGCTAAAATTCTCAGCTAATTTTTTTCCTACGTTTACAAAGTAGTCGTTAAAAATATTAGATACCGTTTCCGGATCCGTTTCTGCATCATACATTTGGTCATTATTTACTACCGTTTCAATTTTATTCTTGTTATTTGATTTAGAACGCGTTATTTCATTTATTAGATGCCATGTTGCTTTTGAACTATGAGAGACACTCTTAAACTTTTTTTCATAAAAACTTATTTTTGCAAGTCTAAGAAAACTTGTATATTTATTTTTATATTTTTTATAATAGGTAGCTAATTTAACATTATAAGGATTTTTCTTACATTTTAATGATAGAGCTTGTTTATGTCGTGTAGAACATAGTAAACCCGCGGACATCCACTCTTTTAAACGTTTATTTTTACAACTTACCAATTTGTTTACAGTTGATATATCAATTGCCTTACTAATTATATTTTGAAATGTATCAAAACACTCATTAGCATTAGTTTTGTTATATATTTCAGACCATTTTTCTGTTTGTAATAAACGTTTAATTTTATTATGATCAATTATAGAAATAGTATTATCTTTAGTTTTTAGGGTATTGATTATTGGTAAAGAAACACAGATAGAAAAGTGGTCACTTATATCAGTCTGCAACACACCAGAGTTAACTAAATTAATTAAGTGCTCATTACTGTTAATAAATATATGATCTAGACAAGAATGATTACGACCATTAGGTAATCTGGTATTAATGTTTATAAATGACGCAAAACCACTCACAGATAATAGATCTAGGTATTCATTATTAATTAAATTATCGCCGACAAAATTTCCTGCCAATTTTTATTTTTATGAAACCTTCAAGAATCGAAGCAGAAGCGTAGCTAGATCATTTCCCAGCAAGTTAAAGTTTTTTTTATCTCAATTACCAAGGAGGTGAATTACGTAATCCGGTCGTTCGCCGTCGTCCGGAGCCACCGCCAACAGCCGCTGCTCCCCGTTCACCTGCGTGTCATCGCATCGTCGCAGCAGATGTTCCAGTCGCCGCCGCCGATACACCGCCCTACCGCGGCACATGTGCTGACCCGTAATCAAATTATTATCATTATGCCCCAGCTGCCCCTGTGGTGACCCGGTGTGTGGGTGGTACGGCTGCCGGTTGGTGTTGCTGGCTGTTGTGGCCGTAACCGCCGCTCTACGTCCGCAGTCCGGTCGTCCCATCCGCGGTGGTAGATTGCCGCTCGCATCGGGTCCAGTAGCTGGCGGCGGGGTGGCATTCGTCACACCTGCGTGGCTGTTGTCGGCATGTTGTCCGGGTTGATCAACCCCAGCTGGTTGATCAGGGCCGCTACCTGCTCCCATCTGTCGTCCCCTTGTCTTGCCATTAGTGCTGGAACTGGATGGGTTTACAGTTTTTTTTTTTTTTTTTGACGGGGAAACAAATTTTTTTTTATTTTTCGTTTTTGGGTGCGCGCTTTAGGCATGACACATGTATTTTCCGCGGCGGTTGTTGGTCGATGCGGAAAACTCCTTTTCCTATCTGTTTTGCCAAGGTCACCGGTCCAAAACATTTTGGTGCGAATCCGGCGTGAAAATCTTTATGTGCCTTTGATAGGTGATGCGCTTTATAGTAGACTACGTTGCCCTTGTCGAACTTCACCGGCGTGCAGGTGTTCATGCTCGGTTTAATCCCTATCTTTCTGCCTAATATACGCTTTTCCCGCTCTACCCTTTCTTCTTGATTTTTGTGGACGTGTGTCGGTGTCGACTTCGAAAGTGTCCAATATCCAGGTCACTTACACTCTCTGACCTGTTACAGTAGTATATATTTGTATGTTTACAGCCAGCTTTTCCAGGGAAAAAAAAAGTTCAAGGGGGGAATGTCCGCTTGGAGCACTCAGATTTACCGTGTAACACAATTTCACACTGATTGTCTACCAAATTCTACCTCGTAAAAATATTTACAGTATTTCATTTCTACTCATGTTGGTTACACTGTTTTTTTATCTAAAATTTGATAAACAAATTTACAATAATTTTTAAAGTTGATTATTTTTTTATTATATTCCGTCATGACAAAATAAATTTTGTTTAAAATTCAGTTACTAACGATTAAGTGCGTGAGCAAGTTGTGTCTCGTTCACTAATTTTATCATCATCTCATCAAATTGTTTTTTTCTAAGTTATTCTTTAATTTTTTTTTTAAGAATGAATTTCCAAAGATGTTCAAACGATGTCCAGTCATTGGTCGACCAAATACGATTCAATTCAACACCAGCGTATCCAGAATTCTCTACACTTGTATCTGGGTTACGAACTTTTAAGTCGTTTCCATCGAACACTGGTCAAAATAAGTACAAATTAGCCGAATGCGGATTTTACTATATTAATCTCGATGATGCCGTTCAATGCCATTGGTGTGGAATAATTCTGCATAGTTTTGAAATCGATGATAATTGTTTCATAGAACCTAACCAAAATGTTTATATGTATTATTAATGAAAGGAAATCAGTTTGTTCAAAAAGTCTTAAGTAAAAATTGTAAAACCGAAGTTATTTGTAATTGTGAAACTGGTTACGACACCATTTGTTAAATCATGTTATATATATATACCTAACCTAACCTTTGCTGTATTGGTTAAAAAAAAAAATAAAAAAAAATTTAATGTTTTATCTTAAATGTGTTATTCGATTTAATATCTCGTGGTCGTATAGCGTGGTCGGTTAGTACGTATAAAATAATTTTAAATGTTTTTCAGGTAACAGGTTAGTTAAGTTTGTATAATTTCCCTTCTAGTATGTACTAATCGAACATCTATACGATCACAATTTTTTTGCATTTTTTTCTATCAGAGTTTTTAGTATATAATATTACTGCAAATGAAAAAAATAGCAGTTCAATGTATAACTCCTAACAGTTAGACCATATGTATATTTTATAAAATGACAACACGAAATTATATCAATTGATAACCATAATTTATCTTTATTATCTATGTAATTATAGAAAAAAAAACCAAGTGTGTCCTTAAAATCATCATTAAAATTTTTAATAAATTGGGATATTGTAATTTCAGACTTTATCATACCAAAACATTCCCATTGATCCCAAGTTGGAATATAATCACCACGAACTTGAGAATACAAAATAGGAAATTTCCAGTTTTTTCGAAAATCAATAAATTCAGATATTGCACCTTGATCCCAATCATGACTGCAATAATACATTGCTCGTATCGGTATTATTTCTTCCATTTCTTCCAATGTAAAAGTATTTTCTTGATTATTGTACTTTATTTGTAATATTTTATTAAATTTATTGAATATTACACATGATTTGCGAAACGATTCCACTTTATTTTGCTCATGTTTGTAAATTTTATGCTTGACTTCATATGGACCAAATTCGTTTTTTACATTATTAGCATCTATCGTTTTTTTTATAGTTTTTGGCAAAGATAATTCATTAATTTGATTTTTATTTTCCATTACTATAATTTATTATAAAAAATTTTATTTTTTAAACTTTGAAAATTTAAATCGAATATAATACTTACGAAGTATTATATATAATATTATAATACCTATACAGTGTGGTATAATAATAATAATAATAATAATAATAATAATAATATTGTATATATATCAACGTTGGACTGATTATTTTTTTAACATCCGGTATTGAATACCTTATCATAATATAAATGTATAGTTTATATTATGATGTTTTTTTTATCGAATTATTTAAATAGTGTTTAAATAATCATTATACATGCCCAAGTGTTGTAGCTCAGTGGTTAAGGCGTTTGATTTAAATGTGTTCTTGGTCGGATTGAAACTAGTGGGGAATGTGTAGCGCTGCATATTCACCTACTAATTTCGTCAGGCTTTGAAGACGTTTACGGTAGATTGTATAGGTGGGTGCACACACCTATGCAATCTACTGAAAAACTGTCGTTGACCTACTGAATAAAGCACTTGGGTAACTTCACTGCCCACGATAGCTTTGCAGATATCTGTAAAAGAGTTCCGGCCTCCTTTTTTCCTAACGGGTATCTGCAAAGCTGGGAATGATTTTGTAAATTTTTTGCATTTTTTTCCATATTTCTATTAAAAATATTAAAAAATAACGCGATCGTATATGTCCTATATTTCATTTAATATTTGATATTATCAAGTCGGATCAACACAGATATGTTTTATATGCTTATCTACACTACATATTAAAAGTTTACCCCCCGCTTCATATTTTTCATTTAAGTATAACTCCGTTGCTTTTTATGTTAGAATCTTCATTTTTACATTAAACATTTTTGATTTTAATTCTTTATAAGTCCCCCTCAAAGTATCATAGCGTAAAATCGTTTTTAAAGATTTTTGGATTTTAATAACGCGACCCCTATTCGGGTGAGCGTTAAATATTGAACATTTTTTTTTAATAGAACAATTCTATTAAAAAATTAAATTAATAATATAATTATATTCTACGTATTGTCATACCAAAAGAACATATTTTAATATCTCCTAAAGTTTTCATTACACTAATATTATAGAGATATTCGAATGAATTTGTACTGTTTGCAATTATTTGATCATTAGCTATTTTACAAAGTTCTAACCAAGTTGGTGATCGTAGACATTTAGAAACATAAACATAAGTTGGATCACAATGGTTCTCGATGATTAAAATTTTTCCTTTAATTGGAATTTCATTAAGATTATATTTTATTATATTTTCATTATTTTTATAATATTCAAAAGCACAAAATTTCACATAACATTTTTTTATTTTTTTATTTAATATATAGTTTTCTACTTCGTTTTGCATTTCGGTTTCTTGTAACTTATTATGATTGTTTATAGATTCCATTCTTTTATTATAAATATCAATTCCTTTAACTAAGGTATTCAATTTCTTTAAAAATATTTTTTAATACACTATATTACATTTCGATTTTAATTATTAATATCATAAGTATTATGAAAAATATTTTGGGTGTATTTAATAAGTTTTGCGAAAAATGTTTTTATTATTATTGCATTTCGATTTTTTTTATTATTATTGCATTTCATAAGTTTTGTGAAAAATGTTTTTATAATTATTGCATTTCATAAGTTTTGTGAAAAATTTTTTTAATTATTATTGCATTTCAATTTTCTGATCTTTTTGCACATTGTTTTCTTTGTGATCTTTTACTGATATATTATTATTAAAGTGCACCTTAAAGGTGCTGCGTCAGGACTGGTATATATATACTACTCATAGGTATTCGAAATAATTTGTTGACAAAAAACTTGATTTTCACTATTGACAACATCACATATGAAACTAAATGGCAACATATAATAGATTTATATCGGAAAGATAGTGAAATGGAGAATTTGAAGATGTTACCTAGGTTAACTGATAACCATGTCATACCTCAAAAAATCTCAAAAATGAAGGTGAAGTGTGCAGCCCAAGTTTTTAGCCAGCGAGTATCTTCACTAATGGCATTCTTAGCTTGTAAGTATAATATTAAAATAAGTTATGATATTTTTTATAGGCATACATATCTTATACGAAGTAATTTATACTAACACGTACTAATTGCTTCCTCGTGTTTCAGCTCAAAAAATAATTGATGTCGATGCTCGAGGTACTGCAAATCTTTGTTTATTTTTTGACCAGTTGTTTGATTCTGTGAATGGTTCTTATAGCAAAATAGTTGATGGTAAAAAATACAGAACAGCAATTACAATGAAATCTAATCATTTTGATCTGTGGGAAAAATCATTACCAGTATTACACTCTATGGTATTTATTGATTCAAAATCTCAAAAACGTCAAAGACCTCCCACTGTGAAAAATTGGGAAAAAACAATTAGAGGTTAGTAGTTCATTTTTATATTTAAATTATTATTATTTGATATATTTTAATTCTAATTTTCCCATCAATAAATTGAAGTTTAATTTGTTCACAGGTTTAAAAGCAATATTTAAATTCCTACATAGTAAGGGCATTAAGTCTGTCTTACCTCAGAACCTAAATCAAGATTCACTTGAAAATTTCTTTGGTTCTTCTCAGTATGGGATGTAGAAACAACAATCCTTCGTGCACTTCATTTTCGTCATCGTATAAGACATTACTTCTAAACAATTTATTATCAACACATTCTCCTGGCAGTAATTGCGAAGACGATCTAGCAACATCTTGTTTGACTTCTTATCAATATTTATTTGATAATTCAACTTCAGAACGAGGCGAAGGTAATGATGGTACTTCTGAAGTTGCCGAAAGTGTTGTTAGTGTAGAGACCATTACCAACAACTTGATAAAACAACCAGAAGATGTTCAAAATTTAACTGTACAAACACATACTTACATCTCAGGTTACATAATTAAAAAACTAAGTAAAACTTTTTTCAAAAACTGCAATTGCTTAACACAATTATGTACTACTCAATTAACAAGTAATCATGATATTATTTCTAACCGCGAGTATTCTAATAACATAATCTCTTTAAAATATCCAAATGAAACCTTCTGTTCCCTTGTACAAAACAAAGTTGAAATAATATCTATAAAATTGCCAATCTTATGTCACACTTCAAATTTAAAATCAAATCTTTTTTCAATAGTTAATCAACAACTAAATTCAAATATACTATCATGTCCTGTCCATGAAGAATTGTTTAGTAAAACTTTTTTAAATTTTATTATTAAATTTTTAATACATAATTGGTGTAACAATATCAATAAAATTCTCAATGGTAAAATATCAATTAATGTCAATGAAAAAGATCCAATTAAAATCAATGCTTATAATCGTTATGTTAAATTTTGTAAATATAAACATTTATAAAATAGAAAATTTTAATCTTTTTTGTAATTAAAATATCAATAATTGTTGTTAAATGTTCCTTAAGAGGATGTCAGCGCACTATTTGTTTTCTCTCTCTAGTGCGTTGACATCCTCTTAATCAAAATTGTTTATGTAAGTCTATGCCTAAGCCTCAAGACTAATTTGTATTATATGTATATAATTTAGAATTATTTGTTCGTATATGATGTGACAATTTATATTTTATAACTAATGGACTGATTTCTATATTTGTATTATATGTATATAATTTAGAATTAATATTTGTTCGTATATGATATGAAAAATTTATATTTTATAACTAATGAACTGATTTTTATATTGGTTAATATTGTAAATAATTTGGAAATATTTGTTCCTATATGATATGACAATTGATATTGTATAACTAATGGATTGATTTTTATATTGATTTATATTGAAAATAATTTAGAAATATTTTGTTATAATTAATTTCTAGATGTCTTTATTAATAAAATTCATTTAATATTATTAGCCTAAAGTAACTTGTTTTGATTATTTATTTTGAAGTGAATAAAATGCGTTAACCTATTTATATTTGAAAAAATATATCTTTTTTCAATTATTAAAACAAATAATTTAATAGTTAGGTAAGGGGCCTGGTCGCGATTTTTCAAATTTTCCGCAATTCTATAAAATTTGAAAATTAAATTTTATATTTTAGTTGCCACCTCAACTATAAGACTTTTCCACTAATCTACTACCCAATACCTATTTAGGGGGGGTTGATAGGGTGTATTATATCAGTCAAAAAACAGTTTACAGGAAAAACTCTCACCCCTCGTGGATTGGTCCGATTTTCGTAATTTTTTTTTTTGTTAGATAGAGGAATATTTTTTACAGGGCGCATTGGACTTCGATTTTTGATTACGTCGCTAAAAACAAAAAATAATACGAAAACTAAAAAGTTGTAAAAATTGATTAAATTCATACTTGTAACATAAGACTTAGAAAAATAATTTTGAAAATCCAAGTCCAATGCGCCCTGTAAGAAGTCTTCCTCTATCTAACAAAAAAAAAATTACGGAAATCGGACCAATCTACGAGGCGTGAGAGTTTTTCCTGTAAGGCATGTTTTTGAGCAAAAAAACAGGTCGCGTGCAGGCCCCTTAACACAATTAAAAGTATATGGATATAATAACTGATAAGAATATAATCGAGATTGATAAGGGCGTATATTCGAAAATAATTCATCCATCCGACACCAAGCGCTGCAGTCACTGTCTCGGAAATTTATCATTGAGTTGCCTTTCTATAAGTTATTATTTTCTATGGCACTGCTGTTGACGACAGCGTAGTCAACTCCAGGGACGAAGTGCCTCGAACACAGTTTAGATGTGTCGTTCACGGGGAAACCTTGATCAACCACAAATGCCACCCACTCAAGACGACGTTGTACGGCACTTGGAAATCTAAGGCGACATATTATTATTATTATTATAATACATTGATAAGTGTATTAACGTGTTGAATGAATTACTTGTGTACGGAAACATCAATGATGTTGTCCACAATTCCGCAAAGCGCACAGCGTTTGACCATTTTGAATAGCCTAAAAGCATCACGAACAGGTTATAGTCTATCTATATTATAATATAATAATATCATAGGTAATAAGTAAATAATAAATATGAAAAACTTGTTGCAATCGAATATAATGATCAGTATCAGTTTGTTATCAGCGGTGATGTGTGAGACTTGTGTTAATTTTAGAATTAAAAGGTGCACACCGGCTTACGTGAAATAGGAGAATAGAAATAGAAATAGAAGAATACGAAAAATGACATATCCAGCAAAATAACGCAAAAAGTACCTAGCGACAAAACACGTGTACCGCGATGGTAACGCTCCGAAACGGCTAACGGACTTACACGTCGACTACATACGGCTAATACGAATGCGGATATAAAAAATGTTGGGTATTCAAAGTACATTTGCGCGGAAAAAACACGAAACGCGCCATGATGGCCAGCGGAAAACGTAGGTGGTGAAAATATCATGTTCTTTCGCGATATGCGCTGCCACGAATACATCTGTAGTTTATCTGGATATTATAATATAGTAGTAGACATAAGAGTTGTACTTACCGGTATGTGGAAAGCGCCCAATGCAGAACAACAAAACTCAAAGGAAAGCACTGAAATATTGAATAATAATACAACGTATCAGGCTTTTCTGAGAGAGTTGATGTGCGTTGCAAGAGCGCCGGTCACGAGATGAAGCGGGTCGACACTCGACACGGGCGCGTTTCGTGTCGCCAAAGTTGTCCATCCAGCGGCACCACTCCACGCACACAGAGCGTCAGTGTTGCGTATAAAACGGTCGTAATAGCGTGTGGTATTGCAGTGTCGCTCATAAATCGTCCACTTTTAATATTACACACACCGGCATACGTAAACACTTACCTATGTGGCTATGTGTTGGGCGTGTACGCACACAATAATAATAATAATAATAAATAACAACCACCTAACCTAACGTAACCCATATTTACCTACGTCATTCGGGTACAACATTGTATTGTAATAGATATTATTATTATGTGTCAAGACATTAGGTATACCACCAAACGCAAACATCGTGACCGTTAAGTTACTCTATTTATTGTCTAGGTACATAATATATTAATAATACTTTATGCATTGTTAGTATACTGGTGTCTTTTGTCAGGTACACATGTAGGATTATTTTATAATACCGGTATACACATAAGACATGAGTCAAAACGCAGTACCTACAGATCAATATGAGAATGCAATTGTAACATTAAATAAACGGTAGAACCTATACGACCTGCATAAACAAAAAATCGCGTAATAAAAATGCTCTCCGACGCATATATTCACGTGCTCTCCGCCACGTCAATCGGAGCCGGTTAACGGAAATAATGGACAGATCAGAAACGCGAAAAAAAATATTCAAAAATTGTCGACTTTCCCGACTGCCGGCGTCGAAACCACGATCCCCGGGTCATCTACACTAACGCCTAAACCTACCTGCCTACCTACTGAGTTGAGAACTGGAGTCGAATATAAATTATATGTATTTAAGCCTGTATATAGCGATACCTACTCGACGGGGGCGCCGCGGGCCGTCCGCTTTCCACGACGCCGCTTCGCGCGCGGCATATAAATTTAGCGGGGAACTCGAATAAGTGGTCAACGGGGAGGTCCGAAGTCAGTAGAGGCGTTAAAACTCGAATTTTGAAAGAAATCTTCACATTTACGTTAAAAATGATAAGACGGAAGTGATAGCGAAACGACGAAAAAAAAAAAACTTCAAGATATTACGGCCGCCGCAAATTATCGATATTCCCAGCGGCCGGGATCAAAACCACGACCCTCGAGTTACTTGTCCTAACGCCTAACCTACCTAGCCACCTACCGAGATGAAATCAGTGTCAAATCTATGACTCTTAAGCCGCGTCGCCGTGCTCGCGAAAGGCGAACGCCGCACAGTGGGAGGAATATGATTTCTAGCCGGCCAAAATTAATAAGGTCAAAAATCAATACATAAATGATAGGTAAATAAATATTACATATATACTAAATTGTATTTCAACAGAATTTATTACTTTATCATTTATTACTATCAAGAAAAACAAAACATCACCAAATAACAATAATATTAGTTCATTTTATAACTTAAGTCAAATACTTATAATTTATTATTTGTTTAAACGTTGAAATTGAATTTGAATAATAATATTACAAACAAAATCGTTTTATTTTTTATAATAAACATTTATGTATGAAATTTAAAAATTAAATTTATCTGGTACTTAATTGGATAACTAAAAAATTAATAAATATAAAAAACATAAATAATTATTCAGAATAACTACTATTTATTTCACTATCACTAGTTTCTATTTCATTCAGTTCTGAGCTTTCGATGTTAAGTAAATGAATGGCTTCTGGAGGTAATTTAGTATGTGATTTGTTAGGTTGTGTTCTTAAACTTGTAATTAATGGATCAGATGACACTAATAAGAAATTAAAAATATCTGTATTTGTATGAAAACGTGATGATTTTCGAGAATGATGTTCTCTGAATCGATTGTAGTTTTTATTACTTGCCTCTTGAGCCTCTTCCGACAACTGCCCAATCGGTACAAGAGCATTTTTTATAATTAATGAGCCATGAATTAAAATTTTGTGTATACTTGGTGGCATTCTGTACCAATTATAATGTTTGACATAAAGTTCTGCAGTATCTTTTGCATAGTTTTCGAATTCATCATAATTTATTTCAGAACCACAAGAAATAACTGTTAAAATAGTTGAGAATCGGTTTAATAAATTTAAATTGATTCCAGTGATTTCAGCAACTTTTTCTGTGTTCCTAAAAAACCGTCTAGCTACATTTCCTGTATTAGACGTACCTCTACCCTGAACAACTTTATCAACTTTAATATCTAATTCATTCCAAAGACGAAATTGTATTTCCTTCTTTTTTTCCTCAATTTTCTTCTTTTGTTCGGAAGTTGTTCGTTTCGTAGTAGGAGCCGATTCTAATTTATACGCAATGTGCAATACTAATTCTAAAAATTTTATCCACGCGTGTAAACTTGACATTCCATACTTAACATTATCTTCATTAACTACAAAACGTTTTATGTTATCCAAATCATTCATGTTAGTTGGGTTACATTTACAAATATAACAAAGTTGACTCGAAGTTTCGGTCAATGTATTTATAACCTTTCCATCAACCATTGTCATAAGCATTGTGTAGTTAATACATAAAACACTATTGTTAATATTTAACTCGACAGATTTTAATTCCATAATTTCTTTCTCTACTCTTCCGACTTCAGTATTTGTAACTTCTTTAGTTTCTTTTGCATGTACAATTTTTAAAGGTCTACAGTATCGGGTAGAAGAGGGTGTCGGATTTTCCCACAAAATAACTCGAGTGTTCGAAACCTTAATAACTCCTGTAAGACGCAATGGCACAATACAGAATAAAACAATGCTACTGTCAGTTATAGCATTTTGTCTGCACTCGGTATCATCAGTTTCTATATCATGAAAACTTTGGTGGTATTCGCTGTGACCCGAACTACCATCGCACCCCCACTTACATATAAATTTGAGCTCGGAATACTCTTCCGCATAATCAATTGTATCATCAAAATCTAATGTTTCCCATAACCGTTTAATTGTATGGTCCAACAAATTTTGAAGTGGAACTGACGCACTTATTTCACTTATAATTATACTTTCAGGGTAACATCTATATTTAGCTAATCGAACTCTATCATACGAAGGGTATATGTCAGCTCCGTGTTTTTTAGCACCTAATCTAGTTTTGTGATACGCATTTTTAGTCATGTGAGTATCGATGATAAATGCTACAGCCTCATCATCTGTGTAAGAAGTATATTTATTTTTCGCTTCATTTTTATACAATTTTCTAATCTTTATTGCACGTTGGGGAGAATACTCTGTTGCCTGGGAAACAAGATCGGCTGCAGCACGTTTCCCTTCAACATACAATGTCGATTTTGCTGCACAGATTAATTCATCTGATGAAGTTATTTCTCTTAGGTTTTTTATTTGCCTGCGCTTAGAACGATCACTTGACTCTAAAAAAGATTTACGTGGCCTACCAGAACTTGTGGAAGGTTCATACAATTCTTCACATTTTTTCAATAATGGAATTTTAAATTCTAAATCCAACCAATTATCATTTTTTTTTAAAAATTTAGTCAAACACCGATTTGAATCTAACCATTTCTTCTTTAACGTACTACTAAATCCTTCAACTTTATTTTGAATACATTTATCAAATTCCTCATTGCCTTCTAAATTCGATTTTTCTCCCAGCCTATGAGTTATGTAAGCAATCATTGCATTTCGTGATTCATAAGTACTTGATGTTAAAGTAAAACTATTATTTTTTAAAACTTCAAATAAACAGCGATTTTTTACGATGCTACTTTCATCTAGAAAAATAAATTTATTTCAATAAGGGGCAAATTGGGGCAACTTATAAATGAAATAATTCAAAGTGTACATATATATGCTTAAACTAAAACAAAATTCAAACCTCTAAGAGCCTCTAAAAAAAATGTCTACACAATAAAAATTAAATAAAGTGGAATTTCTTTAGATTCATGATATCTATGAATTTTTATTACGACATATTACTTAATAAATAGTACTTAGAACAAATGTAACTTACTCATGTCTGTTGGTTGATCCATTTTTGATTTAGCAAAAAACAATTACATTTATACTCATGAAATAACGACAACGGACAAACTAAAATGAAAGCTATGTACGAATAACAAGTGATTGCGCTGAATGCAATAATCTTAAGTACATTACCTACTCCTATCAGCTCATTAATTAACAATTATTACATAATGTGATATATTTACCATCGTCATATCAGTGGGTGCAAATATTTTTAGTATTAATCGTTAATTATAATACCTAAATTTTCTATTTTTGGCCAGCTAGAACTCGTATTCCTCCCACTGTGCGCCGTTTGGACGACCGGCAAAGGGCGTTTGAGCGGACGACCGGCTCCGCCGTCCTCGGACGTATAATACGCGAGCTTATGGTCTGGGCGTTGATTCTTGATAATGTACACTTTCCTTTATACAGGGTGATTGTAAGCGTAAAACACTCATTATCTCAAAAAGTATTCACTTTTTTCAAAAATTTTTTTCTTCAAAATTTTAGATCTACGCTGTTCTAGAATTATATAATTTTTTAATATTATTTAATAATTAATAATTATGTTATATTTGAAATTATTAAATACAAAACCTATTAGTTAAATGTGAATTAGAGTTGTATTGTAATATTATTGTAGGTGGCGTAGGTCTATTTAAATACCAATGTGGCAACATTCCAAAATTGAAAATGTAACAGGTAGTTACAGATGTTACAACTTACATCACAGAATGAAAATAGAAATAATCCTGGTTAAAGCGTTACAAATTTAATTTAATTTGTCATAAGTTACAGACTTACATGGTACATTACCTAGTTCTTATAGTACCTAGTACCTACAATTTACAATCATTTGGATTTAAAAATATTCGTGATATTTTATAGTAAGCACTATATAAGCCCCCGAGTCTCACAGTAGCCACTTTATTTAATGTATAATAGTATAATACTATTTATTAATATAATATATTTTATAATATTAAATTGATTTATAGTACATATAATTGATATACCGATGTGACGATGTCCGATACGAGTGGTAACTGAGTCTTGCCCGAAAATTATAAGAGTGGTTATACGGCGGTTATCTCAGCACAGCTAGTAAGTTCTCACCTAACACGTTCTACTTTTTTCAAGTTGATGTCACTGATGGATCACTGGTATAAATCTTGGTATAAAACTATAAACATCCTTGTCATTTACGGACGACTGTAGATAATAAAATCTATGAGTATATTTATACTTCCGAATAATCAATTTAATATTTTCATATCACACTCACATTCAGTCACAAACAACAGCTGACCACAGTATCATAAAACATGTACTGCGTATTCCAATATCCAGTAATGCAAAATGCAAAGACTAACAATTATACATTTATACATCTGTGAATTTTGATAGTCTGATAACTGGTAATGATAAATGAAAAAAATATTATAAAAGTTATAACTTATAAATATAACACTTATAACAGTTATAAGTGTTATAACATACCTTTAGTTATCAATTATCATAGTTACTAATGTAGTGCGTAGTAATATATGACTTTCATTGGTTTTTAGTTTTTACAATTTTACTTTTTACTTTTTTCAAATAGTTAATTTGTATTTTAATATTGTATAATCATCATGAATACTGACCGAAGAAAGGACGATGTATGGAAATATTTTATTGAAGTCCCTCAAACCAAAAATACTATGAAAAGTAAAAGATCAGTATGTAAAAAATGCAAAATGGAAATGAATGCATTAGTAGCACGGATGAAGACTCATTATTGTGAAACGTGCTGTGGTCTAAACCTTAGTGAAAATGATTTAAATTCAATTGATCAATCGATAGATTTACCAGGTAATTTATCATTTTAATAGAAAACATATCTAGCTATCAAAAACTTAATTAAATAACCTCCGAAATTATAATACAAGTGTGAACCAATATTAAATATTAATCTATCTATTTTATATTTGTATTAACTAGAAAGTTCACTTGAAGATACTGTAGAAGTTATCCAGCCATTACAAAAGCAACAATTCCTAGCAAATAGAAGTATGACAAGTTCAAGTTCGTCAATCAATAAGTTTGTGGTGCGTACATCAGAGGCCCACAGAAGGAAACTGGATATGCAAGTAGCTAAATTTATTTTTGGTACTAACACGTTATTTCGGGCAGTTGAACATGCTGAATTTTTAAAATTGATTACGATGCTACGACCTGGCTATACACCTCCAAATAGACGTAAGGTATCAGATGAACTATTAAACAATGTGTTTGATTCATTTACACTGGAAACTCAAATGCAATTGAATGGTAAAACCGTATGCATGGCCTTAGACGGCTGGTCTAATATACGCAATGAGTCGATTGTTTGCGTGTGTGTTACAGATATGATTAATAATGTGGTCTATCTAATAGAAACTATTGATACCAAGGATAACAGTCATACAAGTGATTACTTATTATGTTTAACAGAAACACCAATTGAAAAATGTGAAAGTTTTGGTTGTATTATTGGTAGCGTAGTAACAGATAATGCAGCAAACATGAAAAAAATGAGACAAGAGTTAGCTACATGTGAGAATATATCATGTGACAATATATTGTGACCTATGGATGCTCAGCTCATATACTAAATCTATTAGCACATGAAATAGAAATACCCGGCTTGAAAAGCCATATCAAACAAATATTTAAATACTTCAGAAATTCCCATTTCTTTTCTGCATGATATAAAATGGAAGGAGGGAAAGCGTTGGTACTTCCTCATGATGTAAGGTGGAATACATTTGCAGATACAATACAGTGTTACCTTGATAATTGACATATACTATTTAAACTTTGTGATGAAAATTGAACAGCAGTAGATAAAACCATTTTTTCAAAAGTGAATGATGTCAATGTCAAGCATAATTCTAGTATTTATTTAATAAAATTAAAAAAAATTGCTATTTCATTGGATCAAGTTCGGAAAGATAACTGTACCACTGGGGAAGCATGTTATATTTGGTTAACACTAAAAGCATTTTTTGAAACTGAAGCATACGATATGGAAGTATTAGAAGCGTTTAATCATGGCTTTGACATGGCATTAACAGAATATCATTATATTGCAAATATTTTAGATCATCGATTTATTGGATCAAAACTTGGTCAAGAACAAACTGACTCTGCAATGGATTATATTCATCACTATCATCCAAATATTATGTCAGAGGTAATCACATACCAGGCACAAGGATTTCCATTCAAAGATTATTTGTTTTAAGAGAATACTAAGAAACAAGTAACACCACTAACTTGGTGGTTATCGCTAGAAAAAAATGTGTCTAAGGAAATGCTAACCATAGCTAAAAGACTACATTCAACCGTTGCCTCATCTGCAGGAATTGAAAGAATTTTTTCATCATTTGGAATTGTCCACACAACTTTAAGAAATAGACTAGGTGTGGAAAAATCCTCAAAATTAGTTTCTGTTTTTAAATCCTTAAACCCGAAACAATAATTTATTGCCATTTTATTATTTTAATTTTCAAATGCAAATGTTTTTACTTTTGACTTACAATAATACAATATTAGCTATTACTTATTAGTTTATTCCAATATTACATAATACTGTCGAGGAATGTTATACTTTAAAGTTAAAAGTATAAGTATTAAATTGTTTGATTCAAATATATTGAACTTTTTATTTTAAAAATGTTACAACTTAGAACTGAATAACTGATGTTTTTTTTTTCTATTGTTAATTTTTATAAATTTTTATAGTAAGATACTATGATCAGAGAAAATCCAAAAGCCTATTTTGTTTTATGAGATTATTATTATTATGTTATTACTTATTAGTTTATTCCAATATTACATAATAGTATAATACTGTTGAGGAATGTTATACTTTAAAGTTAAAAGTATGAGTATTAAATTGTTTGATTCCAATATATTAAACTTGTTATTTTAAAAATGTTACAACTTAGAACTGAATACAGAATAACTGATGTTTTTTTTTCTATTGTTATAGATGATAACATTAATTTTATAAATTTTTCTTTATAAATTTTCTTTATAAATCTTTATAAATCTTTATAAATTTTTATTTAAAAATAAAATGTTTTAATTTTTAAATTTTAATGTTTTAATTTTTTTTTGCTGTTTAAAACAATAATCAATTTGTTTTTTTTCTTAGTTTAAATCATGTTTTAAACTTAATGTTTCAAACATGCCAACCCTGTCCGCAAGGCACAAGGGCATGTGTCCTTGGAGCCAGTGGCGTATTTACGGCGGGGGTCCCCGGGTCTCGACCCCCCCCCAGAAAAAATATAATATAATATAATTATTACATCATAACTCGTATGTGTTTTTTTTTATATTATAAACTTGTAGGTACCTAATATTTAGACCCCCCCCCACAAAAAATTTGAAAATACGCCACTGCTTGGAGCCACTCTGCACACCGTACAAATGTTTTCTTCGTCTTCATTTGGAGGATGGAGTACATGCAGATTTTCAGGCACTTGTACAAATGTAACTTCATCCTCTTCAGAGTCATCCATATTCAATTGTTGCCAAATGCCCATTTCCTTATCTTCAGGGATGATGAAGCCCCTTTCATCATAAACTAGTAATGAATGATTACTCATAATAATAATTATTTAATTAATAGTAATTGCAAAATTAAAAACATTTTTTTTCATACATGTGTCTATTTTTTATTGGCAGCTACTTAATAAATCTCTTTTGAACATTTTACTTTTTGGAATTTTGTGTTTTATATTGTGGTATTGCTTTATGACCAAAAATATATTATACACATTTAAACAATCAAATTAAAATAAAAAAATATAAATAATAATGAATAAAAAATATTATTTTGAGTCTATTTTATAGATATTACCTTCAACAATATTGATTTCTGATTCCTGAATAATTTGATCAACTGGAATGACATTATTTCCTGCAATGTTGGGCTCAATGACCTTTACAGCATCTTCAATGGCTGGGTTATCTTCTACAGCATGGATGGCATTTTGTCGTGGATACATAATTGGTACTTCTTCATCAGAGCCTAATAATACAGGGTGATTCTTTTATCAAACAACACTCATTATTTGAAATAGTATTGACTTTTTTCAAAATTGTAGATTTATGCTGTTCTAGAATTGTATATTTTTTTATATTTTTCACCCTTATATTTAATAGGTAAACCACTATCAACTTTTGATTTTCAAATGGTAACCTATACTAAAACTTTCATAATTGAATAAAACTATTTTTTCATTAATTATTACGTTCAAATTTTCATTTTTCGTTAATCCGTTGATGAGATATTGCTCCTCAAAGTTAGGTGGTTTTTGGAGATAGTTATAGTGTGTAAATGTGTTATACCTCGTCAGTAGATACCGCACCTATCAGGATTTTTATGTCCCGGGGCAAAAGATATCACACTTTTCAAATCAACTCAAATTGTGGGTACAGTAAGCTTAAGTTGTGCCCCTAAATGTATTTTATAATACCCATTTGACTGGGTGTCATGTAGTTCGCCCCACTGAATGTGATCTCGCCACTGGTCATAATAATACTTATCTAATATAAATACCAGAAGTTAAAAGTAATAAATTTGATATCATTCGAACCCAAGATATATGTATACAATACTACAATAGTGATAACTGATATTCATTGTACCTACTCGCTACAATTAACTTATAGACATAACCGCTTATATATTTTATGTTTTACAGTTGTATTACGGAAAGAATGAGGAAAATTATTTCAAACCGTCAACCATCAGAATCAATAAAATTAATTGAAATTGAAAGATTTAAAAAAAAAATGCTCTAAAACATTTTTGATTAAGAATATATATTCCATACTATACAAGTTGAATAAAAACTTTTTTATTAAATAATTGTTAAAGAAAAAATAAATACTATACTAAAATTATAGGATAAAAAAATACAGAAGTATTATTTATTTTCATTGATTAATTTTTTCCGCTAGATGGTGCTTTTTATATCGATTGTGGATACATTAGGTTAACCAAATAGACTATTGAGGATTAGGGGATCATGTGAAATAATTAATTCGACTTAAAAAAACTTAATTTTTTTATTTTATTTTTAAAAAAAATTAACAAAATATTATACATAAAAATTATTTTAAAATATCTGACGATGTTATCCATGAATTTTGACTTGAATCAAAACCTAACCATTTAACAAGCATTTTATTCCCAACTTTTTTTACAATACGTTCAATGAGAAAGGTGTTTGGAAAATCAGTTAATTTAATTTCCTGTTCATAAAAACCACCTAAGATTATATTGTCTGATTCATCCTTTAGTTGATAAGTTACTGGATTTGTCTGTAAAACTTTTGAAACTGTAAATATTTCCGTTGTCCAATTTGGTGTATATCCTTTACTAAATATATGTTTATACTTAGATATTCTTACTTTGTCATTAACTTTAAATTTCGGATTATATAATGTATCATTTATTTGTGTATTAAATTTATTATTGTTTGTATCCATTCGAGCTTCATTCGGTGTACATTTGATTGTTCTATGTTTTGTATTATTATAATTTTGTGTAATTTTTGATAGTGTATTATACCAATTCCATGTACCAGTAGCAGTAAAATGTCTATATATATTATTCTTAATAGATCTGATCACGCGTTCCGCGATTGAGCATTTAATAACACTGTATGAACTGAAATGTTTAATTTTATATTTTTTCATTAAATCTTGAAATTGAGCATTGTAAAATGCTGTACCATTATCTGTCTGTAATAATTTCGGATGAGCTTTTTTCAATATATTAAACATACCTTTTGTACATTCTTTCGATGTTTTATTTTTCAACGCCTCAAGCCATACGTACTTACTATATGTATCTATAACAACTAAAATAAACTTGAAACCATAATTTTGTCTAGAATGAGATTGCATGTCCATTAAATCAGCTTGCCAGAGGTCATCAATAAACCGCGTTACTACACTACGTCTAGGAAATATTTTTCTCACTGGCCGATGTAACTCATTAGCTATACTCTCTAAGGTAGTCATTATACTATAATATTTCTCTCACGTAGTTCTTTTAAAATAGATATTATTTCATTATTCACACCAGTATTACCAACACTTTGTGATGATGTCAAAAGATTTAATCTAGTTACTAGCTCATTCGGATCGTCATAATAAACTAATTGGGTTTGAGGTAAGACATCTTTATATAAACCAGAACCTTTCATAGTCTTTGGTGATGTAAAATTAAACATCTTTTCAACTACGGGATTTGTAGACATGGAACTGTTTGCTTCTGGATTAAAATCAAATGGTTCAAATTCTTGTGCTATTTTTCTGCGTTTAGCACTTAAACTAGATAAATGATTGTTAAATGATTTTAAATTAATTCGGGGAGTTGTATTCTCATTAATTTTACTTATTTCTTCGTTAAACTGTTTTTCCTCCATTTTCATTCGATCATACAGTGGTTTTACAACAGTCACCCATTTATGGTACCTCGAGGTTCTAGGTTTTCCATCTGCTTTTAAATGGACTCCACTAGTTTTCAAAATATTGTAATAAGATTCTATATCTGCTATAGTTGTATTTTTTGGTTCCTTCTCACATAATAAAGACCATAGTCCTGGTGTAAATTGGTAGTATTTATTAAGCAACAGTAATTTACCGTGACTAAAAGTAACAGAATGTTTTCCTATTTTATATGAATCACTATCTTTATCATAATACATACCATAAGATTTATCATAACGTGTTGATTTAGGACGGTTATTTAAAAAATTTTCATATGATGAATTTAATTCATCATCATTATCTTCTTCACTAATGCACGGGGTTTCTGCTTTATTTTCTAGTTCAGTTGACCGTGTGTTACATATTACATTTTGTTTCACATGTGAACTCAATGGTTCAATTATCGGCTTAAATGCCTCACGGAAATAGTTTTCAGAATCTATAACACCACGTTTCATTTCCATTATTGTTCGTTGTATATTTTTTTTTGATGTTATTAAATTTTCCAACAAGACTTTTTCTTGGTTCATTGTAAATAATAAATGCAATATACCTGTATCGTATGACTACTGATTACACTATGCAGATAATAACTGTGTGACGGTATATTTATATAAACACATAAAATTATTTTATTTTAATGAATGTATGAAAACCGCATCTATACCTTCCTTCAATCATTTCTCGAGTTTTATCGATAACCATAAACCCATAATAGCTATGATTCCAGCATAAATGAGAAATTTTCCGAAATTCTGAGAAATCCATATCTGCAGACGAATGATCGTTGAATATATGTCGTAAATTTGTATCATCTTGTTTCAGTATTATTAAAAAGTTTGCGTTATCTCTTACAAGCTGTTTTGATATTTTAGAATATGTCTGTGCTAAATAAAATACGGAGCTGGCACCTGAATGCCTACCAATGCTAAAGTATTCTCTGATTACAGATTGTGGGCCGCATATCACATCATCAAAAACTATAATAGAATTTTTCTTCGTTAAGTTTGGTTTTATAACCTTATCAGCGCTTGTAAATATGAAAAAATTAGCACCTTTTATATCATCTATTATTTTTTTCAATAAAACATATTTTTCCTGATTAGAGGTTTTCGAGTATAAATAAATATTTTCAAATCTTAACCCGTTTGCATGTGTGATCAGATTGTACATTATATTTGTTTTTCCTGAGCCACTGGGACCAACTAGTATAGCACGTATAGTATCGGGTAATAACGAACCATGTCGTGAAGGTTTTTTTACTACCTGAACATCTACATTTGTAACATCCAATTTATCTTTCTGTTCTATCAAATCCATATTATTTTCTTATAAATACTCTAGAATTTTCCAATTTATAGTCAGTTATAGATGGCGTGTTCAACTCGTAAGTACAATTCAAACAAGACTGGTAAAGGATTTGTAAACTCCCTTATAAATAGTCTCCCGTTCGAAGCCCATGTTTCAGGATATCAGTATTGTGGTCCTGGCACGAAATTAAAAAAGAGACTAGATCGTGGTGATAAAGGAATAAACCCATTGGATGCTGCTTGTCGTGATCACGATATTGTGTATGCAGCGAGTAAAAATTTAGACGATGGACATAAAGCTGATAAAGTGTTAGAAAATCGTGCTTGGGAAAGATTTAAAGCAAAAGATACACCTAGAAAAGAGAAATTAGTTGCGTACGCAGTAACAAACGCAATGAAAGCTAAAAGAAAAATAGGTATGGGTTGTAAACGGAAAAGTGCTATAAAAACAAATGGTATACTAGCAGCGAAGAAAAAAAGAATCTTAAAGAAAAAGAATGGTGGTAAAAGACTGATTTTAGCACCGAGGCAGTCAGGAGGTGTAATTCCCTTAATACCTATATTTGCGGGATTGTCAGCACTTGGTAGTTTGATGTCTGGAGGTGCTAGTGTGTATAATGCGGTTCAAAATTCAAAATTCAAAAAAGGTAACGGTTTGAAATCAAACAAGAATAGGTTAAGAAAAAAAAACTGGTGATCACGCTACTTGACAGACCGCTTTCGTCTCAAGATATTATAAAATATACTGGAAAGTTGAAAATCAATCATTTCCGTGGAGTCTTTTCACGTGATAACTTACCTAAAAAACCGCACGCTATTGAATGTGGTAAATTAAACTTGGATATATCTTCAGGCGATGGAAGCCATTGGGTAGCGTTTTATAAAAATAAGGACAAAGTTGTATATTTTGATAGCTTTGGTGATTTACCCCCACCAATTGAATTACAACATTATTTCAGACAGTTCAAAATAGTATATAACTATTACAACTATCAAGACTTCAATACATTTAACTGTGGTCATTTATGTCTTGAATTTTTACAATGCATGAATCTATTACATTAAGTTTGACTGGAAATTCAACTGTATTATCTGTAAATTATTTTCCGCCTATAAACCTTTACGATGACTCAGAAATAGCTTTGTTATGTTTACAGTTAATTCATTCCCAAATATTAATGAAAATAATAATAAATTTTCTATACAAGTAGTTGATAAGGAAAACAATAATAATCCTATGATATGTTTTATCACATTGGAAGAGGGTTGTTATGAAATTGAAGTTATTAAGGATCGAGTTAAGAAGCAAATAGTTGCCTATAATAGTAAAAACTTAACCAATTTAACAATCGACATTACGGTTGATCCTGATGATTTCAGATCGTATATAAAATGTAATAGGATACTACACTTTGAATATCCATTTAGTATAGCACCTGTATTCGGTTTTGAAAAACGAGTATATAATCCATACAACATTCTTCGATCGGAAAAAGCTGTAAATTTAAACACAATTAATTCTATAAAAGTAATGTGTAATATAGCTCAAGGATCATTCAGCAACCATCTTCAGAGTCATTCGATTTATGAGTTTTTCCCGAGTGGAAAGACAGGGTCGAAAGTAATTCAGGCACCGCTAAATTTAATATATTACAAATTGAATAAAACAAATATTGATTCGATAACCGTTCAGTTAGTTGATCAAGATCATAATCCGATTGATAATTTTGGTGAGGCATTGACAATCGTGTTACATATTAAACGTTACGGGTCTTGAGATGGGGTTGAAATTCAATATAAACCCGCTACTTCGGATCAGCACAACTAGTAATAAGACTAAAGTGTTACCAGCAACATCAAATAAGATAAAAAAATTAACGGAAAAAAATAAAAAAATTTTACAAGCTCTGGGTTATCAATTAAAGCAGAATGCCTGAGAGTGATATTTTAGATATAACTTCACAGTACGAAACGGATTCTAAAATTACGAAAATTGAATATCATTCATACACACCGTATACTACATCATTTAATAATAATGATGAAATACGTATATCAATCCAGAAAACGGATGTCTAAACATATCTACACGAAAGCTTTATTTTTTTGGAAGGAACAATTACTGATGCTACCAAAGTGAAACTATCTAATAACGGTTACTCTTACCTCTTCGAACAAATACGATTGGAAATCAATGGGATAGAAGTAGATAGCACACGTGTTCTTGGAATCACCAGCTCGTTGAAAGGTTACTTATCCGGCACGCCAGATAACTACAATTGTTATGAAAATGCTGGCTGGAATTTTAAAAACGCAACGCAATCGGAAAATGAGAAAGGTGAATTTAGTGCTTGCATACCATTGAAATATTGGTTAGGATTGTTTGAAGACTATAAAAGAATATTAGTGAATTCTAGATTGGAATTAATATTAACCCGAAGTCATAGTGATTTAAATGCTTTACAAGTTAAAAGTGGTGCAACTGCTATTGAAGGTAAAATCACCTTAAATAAAATAGTCTGGAAGGTCCCACATATAACGGTCGACGATGAAGAAAGGTTAAAATTATTGAAACTTATAGAAAAAGAAAAAAGTTTGTTTATTCCTTTTAGATCTTTTGAAACTTTTGAATATCCTGAACTCGGAACCACTAAAAAAGTTGTATTGAATTTGAAAACTGCTTCAAAATTAGAAAAACCACGATTTATCATAATTGGATTACAAAAAGGACGCAAAAATTTGCTAACAAAAGATTGTAGTATATTTGATCATTGTAATTTAACAAACGTTAAAGTATTTCTGAACTCTATAGCTTATCCATACGATAATTTGAATTTAGATTTTACTAAAAATAACTTCACCTTATTATATGATATGTATACATCGTTTCAAGAATCGTACTATGAAAAAAGTATTCGCAACCCGATATTGAGTCCTTCTACTTTTCTGACAAACGCTCCAATTATAGTTATCGATACTTCGAAACAAAACGATTCAGCCACAGCCTCAGCAGTGGATGTTCAATTGGAAATTGAAGCTTCAGAATCGCTCACAGGTGTGACTGCTTACTGTTTCTTAATTCATGATCGTATTGTAGAATATGTACCTTTTACTAGAGAAGTAAGAAAACTTGTGTAAATATTATTAAGAATTTATTTGTAACAATAAAAAAACTATGATTTAATAATTTGTGTTTTTTCTTGAAATAATTATTTTAGTTTTAAAAAATTGGTAAATGTTAAATATTTTTTGTGTGAGACGAAATTTGGTAGTCAATCAGTGTGAAATTGTGTTACACGGTAAATCTGAGTGCTCCAAGTGGACATTCCCCCCTTGAACTTTTTTTTTCCCTGGAAAAGCTGGCTGTGAACATACAAATATATACTACTAATAATTGCTTGTTGGGCTATTCGACATAGTATAACACAGTCTGCTTTGAATGATTTACTAACTAGTTTATCAAAATGCCATCTATTTTGTAATCTACCTAAAGATGCTCGTACATTATTAAACACACCAACAACTATATCATCAAAATCTATTAAAGGTGGTGAATACTGTCATTTTGGAATAAAAAATGAGATTGAATATTTATTTAAACTTAATAAACATTTGCCATCAACATTATTGTTGCATGTAAGCATTGATGGCTTACCCATATCTAAAAATCCATCCAGTCAGATGTGGCCAATACTTGGGTACTTTTCAAATTTACATGTAGAGAAACCAAAAGTTTTTATAATTGGTTCATATTACGGTAAAACTAAACCAAATGATTGTAACGAATACTTAAAGGATTTTATTGATGAATTGTGTGAACTAGTCAATGTTGGTTTTGTTTATAATAATGTACAAATTAATGTTATACTTGCTGCTATAATTTGCGACACACCTGCCAAATCCTTCATTTTAAATATTAAGGGTCATACTGGCAAACATTCATGTTTACGGTGTCAAACAGTTGGGATATGGTCGAATGAGAACAAAAGTGTCTATTTTCCTGATGGATCATCATCATTAAGAAACCATGATGACTTTGTATCGTATTCTGATCCAGAATTTCATTGTGGAGAAACTATTTTTACAAGGATACCTAAATTTGATATCATACGTTCAATTCCATTTGATTTTATGCATTGTTCATGCATTGGTGTGATGAAGAAAATATTAAGATTTTGGATAGGAGGAATCAAAAGACACCATCTAAACTTTCCAAGTAATTTATTATCAATACTTGATGAAAGATTAAACAAAGTAGGCCAATATATTCCTAGTGAATTTCAACGATCACCTAATGAAAACAGTAGAAAACACCCTATACGTGATTCTAACCATTGGAAAGCAACTGAATTGAGACAATCACTTATGTACACTGGCATGGTGGTTTTTAAAGGAATTATTAGTAATGAAGTCTACGACCATTTTATGGAGTTTTGCATTGCAATGAGAATTCTGTCTATTAACAATATCACTGAGGAATTTAATCAGTATGCAAAATCTTTAATATTTCATTTTGTAGAAAAATTTGGGCATATTTATGGAAAAATGTATATGTCCCATAATATACATGTTATTTTGCATTTAGCCGATGACGCAAAAAAATTTGGGTCTATTAATAACTTCTCTGCCTTTCCTTTTGAAAGTTATATGCAATCCATAAAAAAAAAAAAAAA
The DNA here is from genome assembly GCA_949089665.1 of Macrosiphum euphorbiae. NCBI lineage: Eukaryota > Metazoa > Arthropoda > Insecta > Hemiptera > Aphididae > Macrosiphum > Macrosiphum euphorbiae. The sequence continues at coordinate 51,192 of CARXXK010000162.1, read as the reverse complement.
AAATGGAGTTAAACCACTACAACAACTGGCAAGGCGATATACTGAGGATAAAATGTTACAAAGTGAACAGCCTGCACGTGATTCTAATATTTTGGGACCTTTAAATAGTCGGTGTAAATTAAAAAATAGGCCACTTACTCTAGATGCTGATGCTAATAAACTACAGTTCACTGGCTGGAAGATGAAACAGTTTATTTTAAAACTAAATAATTGTGATAATTGTGTAAAAATGAACAATAATGATATAGTTGTCATAGAAAACATTGCTACATCAAAATTAGATGATAATATTTTAATAATTGGACGCAAATATGACAAGCTTTCAGAATTTTTTGATAAACCGTGTCCTTCTAGTTTATTGAATATACAAAAAGCAAGACAAATTGGTCATCTTCAGTCATGGAAAATAATTGATGTAAAATAAAAAATGATGCATTTACCGATCAACGATAGTAGAGAATTTGTAATTTTGCCTTTGTCGCACTTGCAATAACTATATTAATACCTTTAAAAACTTACAAATCCATTTTTATTATTATCACTATGTACACCTACCTATTTTTATTTAGATTATCTATGTATTGTTTTAATTATAAACTTTTATTTGTAAATATATTTAATTAAGTCATTTTAAACATAAATTTATATTAAGTATATGGATTTACACTTGGATCACGTTGCACATTTATAATAGGTAATTATATAACTTTATAGTTTATAATAACCATTATGATATAATATTAGCTAAATAATATATACATAGTACTATAGTAGGAATAACACATATAATATATTAATATATTATTAATAATGTATAAAATGTATATTGTACATACTTATATAAGTACTTGTAGGTACTATTGATCGTAAGTAACCTGATTAACATTTAATATATTATTTTAAATTAAAAATATTAACATTTCTGTTATATAATTATAGGAGTTGGAATGATGTGTTGTTTACAGAAACAAATGAAATAATTCATGTTCCCATTACATGGCTAATAAATCCAACATGTTGTTGGTTTCCATACATCGCATGTGACAATCAGGAAAAATCTTTTAGCTCATCTCAAATAATGTATATGATCAACAAATGTGTGCCACCTAATGAGAAAGATGGAAGACATTATGAAATTTCAGTACTAGCAGGACCATTTGGTAAACATAGAGGATAAAATGGTTAATGTATTCATTAACAATTATTTCTAATACCTTTATTATATACAAAATTAGTAAAGCAAAAAAAGTATCTAAAGCATGGTCTGAAAAAGAAGAGTCATCTGATGATTCAGATAACAGTGCATCATTGCCAAAATCTCCAAAACAGCCTTCTCCGAAAAAGAGAAAATTAGTTACAAAAAACTATAACTTGACTAAAAATCTTGCTAAAAATGTTTTGTTACCAATACCACCTAATTCAGCAATTAAGATGAAATGTGAGTACAGTAACTAATATTATAACATATATGTATATATATATATATATATATATATTAATATTATTTTACATTAAATAGTTGTTGGTCATCATCATACTGACGGCCAAAAATATACTTCAAATAATTTTCAGAAATTACAATATGACGAAGAGAATAAAATAGCAGGTAAATTTTCGTTATCAATATCATATGCATTTCTTGTTTAAATTTTATGTTTTTGTTAGAAGTGATTCCAGTAAGCGCAAAAAAATCACTGTTTAAATAACCTGCAGCTACTAAATTTGACCAAGACTTCTTAGATCTTCAAGAAACCGAGAATATGTCCTGTAGTACTTATAATGAAGATAAAAATACAGGTTAATATTTTTATTATAAGCAATATACATTTCTTGTTTAAATATTGTTTATATTTTAGAAGTGACACCAGTAAACACAAAAAAATCACTGTTTAAATCACCTGCTGCTACTAAATTTGACCTAAATTTAAGTCTTCAAGAAACGGAAAGTATATCATGTAATACTCTTAAAGATAAAAATACAGGTTATTATTTGTAATTTTAGCTAGTGTATTATGCAATATTTGCATGTTATAATTATTGTTTATTTTTATTACTTATAATTAAAATCATCTGCAGATTATGATGTATTAAATCTTGACAAAACTAATCATGCAGCATCATACATTACAACCTAAGATGAGTTGATAGCAGGTAAAATATAATTATTATATATATTTATTCATTAAATCTTTTAAACATATATTATATTTAGCATTCTATAGTCATAATAAAAAAGGCCTTTACTCAAATTATAATAACAATCATATAACCATTTAACAGATTTTTTAATTGGTGCTGATAGCAATGATTTTATTATAAACAATAGTGCATTGGATACTAATATTAATTCTCAAAACAATATCGCTATGGATTTCCCTGAACTTCAGGATAATGGTAAATTAAAACATGATTTATAATATACCTACGCATGGTTACTTATTATTTTGTTTGGAAAACTATATGTTTGATATTTTTGTTTTAGAAAAATGTTTTAAGAGTATCTTGTTAGAACTTAGTTCTAAAATAACTAAGCTTGAAAAATCCAACAAATCAATACAAAAACAAATGTTGGTTCAGCTTACTATGCTAAATAATTCTAATACAAAAATATGCAAAGCAATTGAAAATTTAGATCAAAAATTATTAGTTATTATGAAGGCTGATTCGAGGATGAGAGCATTAGCTTTGCCAATTCCTGCTCTACCACCTGCCTTTATTAATATTTTACCAGCCAAAAATATGGATGAAGTTAATATTATCGAATCACTTTTATCCGGTGAACATGAAATAGAATATATTGAACAATTAGTGAGTATAAAACAGTAATTTTCATAAATTATAAGTATATTAAATGTAAACCATTCATTATTATAATTTGTAAGTACGTATGACATTACTTAATTTAAGTCTGCATACTAAATTATCTTAGATTGAAATCTAACAGTAACATTATTTTCATTATAAAATTATTTAACATATTTTCAAACACTATTAATGTACATTTTTATATTAGTCATGGTGCTAGATAAAAAAAGAAAAGTTTTAACTATTACATTTTCACTAGTTTTGGTTGATATTAAAATTAAATAATAATGTTAAATACTTTGTATAATTCCATTTGGGGATGGTAAAATTAATTTTAAATCATGTTACTTTCATTGAAATTCAAATTTTACAGATCAGAGTTATTGTTTTTATTATTATTTTAAAACTAATTAACACTATTTGATTTACCTACATAATAATTATATTAATATATATTATAGTTAATTTAAATTACTATTTACAGAAAAATGATCTTCTTATTAAAGTTGGGAGTATGTCTTCATTCAGAGCTGCAATAAGAGAAGCAATCAATTGTTGCTTCAACTACAATGTTCTAAGTAATTTTAGCTATAAAGGGAAGACCAAAAACAAATTTACTGATTTGAAATTGTTTATGGTTGTTTATGGTAAGTGTCAAATGTATCATTTGTTATAGAAATAGTTGTATAAATTATAAAATAATAATATATATTTATTGCTATTTTATTTTAGAAGCCTTGTCTGGGTTCAGAAAAACTCCATTTGATGAAAAACAATTTCACACTGTAGCCGACAATTATATAAGACACGCTCCAAAAACAATATGTATCGATAAAGTTGATGGCTAATATAATGCTTATAAAGTAATATTAATAGTATTTTGATTTTTATAATATTTTAAAGCTAAAGTTATTTTGTATTAAACTAAATTTTATTACTTTTGTTGTGTATAATTTTGTTATAAAGAAATTAATAATTACTTTTTTCATATTGGTTATGTGTATGCAATGCATTTTATTTTGTAAGATTTTCCTATAATAGGTGTCTAGGTATAAAAAAATTTCTGTTTGTATGTATTATGTTATTTATAATTATAAAAATATATTGTAAAATATTATGTACTATTAATTGCATAATAAATTTAATAAAGTAATTAGCCTTCTATAGAAATATTATTATTTTTATTTAAATACTTATTCATCATATAATATATTTATGGAATTTGTAAAATGAGAAAACAAAGTATTATTACCTAATACTAATAAATTATGAATAATATAATAATTCAGTTTGTAGTATGATTATTTCACAGTTATGTGCTCATGTGTAATATATTATAATATTAATAATATATATTGAAAGGTAATTTAAAATCATTAACACAGTCATAACACTGATTATTAACACGGTTATAACACAGTCAGTTTGCACGGTTATGGCACTGATGTCTTTAACCGTGATTACACCACCGTAATACACAGTGTTTAAACTGACCTTAACACAAAGAGATAATGGTGTAACCCATGTAAAAAATCGGTATTCAAAATGGACATAAACACAGTGCAGTGACGAATATTTGCACAGTGTTTTTAATCATAAACTCATACACTCTACACATTTACTGCGCGGAAATTGCTACTCGGGAATCATCACTATTTGGCGACACTCCTTCATTCTTTAGCTTTCGATTTAATGCATCAAACGCTGAATTCATTTTCAAGCAAAAATTCTCAGTTGCCGTAGAATCACTTAACTGAGGACTATAAGAGCGATAGAACTCAAGGCTCTTTGCCATTGAGTTAGGTACTAAGAATCTATAACATAAAATAATCATTATTAGTTAAAACAATAAATGTCTATAAAAATAAAATAATGAATAATAATGCTACCTGCACAGCAAGACGAACACTCATTTTTGCAGAACTGTTCAAAACTAAATGAGATGCAGATAATTTAGGACAAACAAGAAATTCAGTTTATCCAAATTGTAAACATTTACAAAATGATCCCATTTTACTGGTGGTTCATTTTCATGAATCTAAAAATTTGAATTCTGGTTACTTTTTAATATATTTTGTTCCCTTTATCTGACCTTGAACATTATTAAAAATGTTCATAGTGAATCTATAGTTTTTAATTTTAATTTTAAAAAAAACATGGATTTCAAAATTCATTTTGAAATATTCTCATCATTAAATTCTACTACTGGTCGGTTTACTATAATGTTTGAAATTAAAAATCTATTTAGATATTGGTATGAATAAATTAAATTAAATTTATAATAACCAACATAGACCAGCCATTGTCATTTTTAACTTTTAAGTATTGCAATATAATGTTATATAAACTAATTTTTTTTTTTAATAAGAACCATTTATTATATAAATTAACATATTTTAATATTTTATCAGTAATAAATATATGGGTTATCAACCTCCTGTAAGCAATAAAGCTTGTGTTGGAGGTTGAGAGTTATAATACTTATTTTTAGTGGAATTTGTTCTTAGATATTAAAATATATCAACAAAACAACACACCTTGAGCTCTTTATTATTATAGAGCCTATTTCTCATATTCTTGAATAAATGTGGCGTATCAGAGAACACAAATATTTTCCGTTATTCATCTGTTGGGTGCTCAAACCAATTTTTAACTTTTTTAATTTTTTCCACATATTCCCATTTCGCTCCAAAATTTTCGATTTGGGGCTGCCCCGTCACATACAATTCCATGGATGAACGCTCCTGCTTTTTTAAGTACTGTGATAGCTTTTATTACTAACTGAGTTAGTACTACACCTTTAGTCGGTCCTTTTGATGCAAAAACACCAACGGGTTGGGCATAATTATCTTCTAATGGTATGAACATAAATACTAATCAATGATTTGCTTTATCACTGAAAGTTTTTCCTTTCTCACCTTCTTCGCCAAAATCGACTAGACCTGTAAGGTATTCAATAATATGAGAAAATATGAGAAAATAATATGAGAAAATACCAATTTTATCTGTATTTCATTGTTTACCTGTATATGTAAGATTCGCCGAGTTAACTGCAATACTCTCGAGAGTGGACATTTCATCAAACACGAGCAAACCATGGCGTTTGAATTCTTCTTTTTGTGCCATATAAAGAGAAAACATCTGTAGAAATTTTGGATAAACCCACATTGTGTATCGATAGATGATAGGTACCTTAAACATGATTTTAATTTATAAAAATGTTTAAACAAGTAATATTATTGTATTACCTTCTTATGGTCCTTACACAAGGTAATGGCATAATGTCATTATTTCTAACAAAATTATAGCCACATGGTGAACGCATATGAAATAGTAAACATAAAAGGATCCAATCTTCGGAATATCTGCGACCTTTTAAATTGAGGACTTGTAATGCGGACAAAATTTCATGTAAGGCAACCCGTTGATTAGTAGGTATCTTATTAGTTGTTAGCCTTTCTTCAAGCCTCATTATGGTCAGTTTTGACATTTCACCTTGTATATTAAATAATTTATTTTTTAGCTTTTTATTGAGTATTACAGCTCGATATTTCCTTTGCAATGTTAATTTGTGATTTTTACGAAGTTGTTGTACTTTGGAACTAGATAAAATATGAATTCTCTTTGGAGTAGTATTATTTTATGTAAACAGTGCCTTTTGCGCATAATAGTCCGTATAGCTTTGTTACAATATTTACAGTCATTATTTTGGTTCAAGATGAGTGGACACATGATATGTCTAAGATAACCAGCCGGATCTGTAAATGTTGTTTTAGAATGTAGAAGTTGTTCTTTTAATTCTGTGGTTGGGAGCCAAAAGTCGATATGTGAAAAAAATTCAATTTTCAGGTTTTATGTGTTATCTGTAGTAAACGATGAATATTTTTTTGTGTCAAAATATAATATCTGTAGCTCTATTATCAAATGAGATATTCAGCAATAATTAAAATGATATGTTTCGTGGAAGAAAAAATAGTTTGTGTCTATCTATAATAATATGTTACTTATCATAATGGATAATAATTTTTTTTTTGTGGCAAAATATGATAAGTCTTTATTTGGGCACTTATCATGTTTGGAAAGATTTAATAAGATACCACTTATCATAGCTTGGCAAGAAAATACAATTCAAATTATGTTATCACATACATTACATAGAATAGTTGTTAAAATAAACTGTATTACCTACCGGTATTTTGAGACTTTACACAACAATCACAGATTATAATAACAAACTAATTTTATTCGCGCTCAATTTACGATTTCATTGTCATTGAATATTATGCATTATAATATGATAACTACATTAATATTTATGTCTTGCTGTATATTGTTTTTAAAATATACCTATACCTAAACGTTAAGTTGTCAAGAAAAATGTCAAGAAGCAAAAGAATAGTTGCATTAGCTTTGCCTAAAACAGCAAGCGAAGACGATGCAACATATAAAAGTATGTAATTTTTTAATTTAAACTATTTGGCAGAGTGTTAAGCTTATTTAATTTTAGGGATGAAGTTGTGTACAAAGAGCAGAGATATTGTTCCTAAAAATAACACGAATAATTATGGTAAATATTATAAAATATTCAATGTTCATAATAATATTGGTCATACATAATATGTATTATACCTAAATCTCGTATATTATTTGTAGTTTGAATCATTAATATTCGGTTTAATATAGGTATAACAATAGTATAAAAAATGTATTGTTTTTAAAAAATTAAATTTTTCGATTTTGTTTATAGATCTTAAGAAATTAATACTGATGTATTTACAAGTGATGATTTACCTTTACAAGCAGTGGCGCCGAAGTCCATGCCGTGGCCCGACCTCTTTTTTGAAAAATGTGGCCGGCCGGCCATATTTAATTTACATCATAACTTTATTATAAGCATGAGTAAATTTAAACCGTGATTATGAATAAATTTATATTAGGGTACCTTTATATTAAATAATTAAGATATTGAGGCCGGGAAGTTTTAAAATTGCGCGACCACATTTTAAAAACTTCGGCGCCACTGTTTACAAGGACCTTATCAAAATATTATGTAATGCTCTGATGAAAATAAAAATAATAATGTTGTTCACACATACAGTTGCGAAGATAACTAAGCACATCACTGCCCTCCCGTCAATCTCAACCTTATCGTGCTTATGTTATTATAATTAACTAATACGTCCTTTCTTAATTACTGTCATACCGTTCGGTAAGTTCCAACACCCCGTCGTGCGCACTTTAAACTCCGTACCCTTCGATATTAAATGATAAAACCGTGTACATACTTTTTTTTTTTTTTAATAAAATGTAAAATCGTCAGTGTGACATCAAACTAATCGAATTTTTTATTACCACAATAAAAACAAATCCAAACCACAACCTTAAACAAATGTAAATAAAGCATTCAAAGGTAATTATATTGTATTTTAATGATTACATAAAATAATTTTATTTTATATTGTTTATAATGTTGGGTAAACATTAAGACTATTATTAATGTTTGTTTAATTAATCATTATAACTTGCGTACCATGTTACCAAAGAAATCAGTTCCTTTTACATCTCCTAATAATGTAAATCATCACCAAGAAGTCAATTTAAATAGTATGTTACTTATAAATTTGTTTCAAATATTTTTTTTTATCTAATGATTCATTATATTACTATATTAATTTGCATTTTCAAATTAACAGGTTATTCATCATCATCATTGGATTATGTTGATTCAAAAGATAACTATAAACCATTTAATGAAGACAATTATTCTAATAAAAGTCCAGTCAAATTAGGAAAAAGATCGGAAAAAATTCGCCCCCGACTGAATTTTGGTACACACTTAAAATGTACCTTCCCAATTTACATACTAAAAGTCCTGACGCCTCACCCCTGTGCGTATCTCTCCACCCCCCAAAAAGGGGTGAAATCTACCCTCCCATATTTTTCTTATAACTCGTTAACCATTGAACTCACGACAAAAAAGTATAGGACCAAAATTGAAGACCGTAAAATTTACTATAAGAATATAATATTGTAATCACTACAATTTTAACGTTGTAGTTTTAAGTAAACTTTTTTTTAAAAAAAAAACTGAATTGTTTTTTAAATTTTTTTTTAGCCTAAATGTATAGTTTTAAACCAAAATGACCTATAAGAAAAATGATAGCCCTTTGTTTTTACATAATATACTTTTTTTTTTATTTTTTTTTATATTCATTACCTTAAGATTTAAGGTGGTTGTTGTTATATACGATGCGGCTGTGTTATATCTGTACGGTTGATAATACGAACCAAGTTCGAACATAATGTAAAAATTCACCGAAAGCTGAATATTGGCATACACCTACTATATACTTCATTAATGTTCATACTTAAAGTTCTGACGCTTACCCTTCGTGCTTACCCTCCTACCCCCCCCCCCCCCGCCTTCAAAAGGGTGCTTTTACAATGCTTTTACTTATAAATCACTATCCTTGGATATTGATCGAAGAGACGATGGACATAACTATTTCGCAAGAATCATTTCTATCAAATGACAAAAATAAGTTGAGGCTGATATCAATGTTAACATTAAATTATTGAAGTCAGGTATTAACGTATTACAAGCAGAAGACGATGCTGACACAAATATTGTACATACGGCAATACAAAAATCAAATTATAACACAAAAGTTGTGGTCATTGGAGAGGACGTAGATTTGATCATACTTTAATTGACGTTAACTCCAGATGATTCACAGATTATTTTTAAAAAACCAGGCAAAGGAAGTACGGAAACTAGATCATACTCTATAAAACATTTAAGGCTACAATTTAAAGTTGAACTTCCTTATTTTTTGTTTGTACATGCAATTAGTGGGTGTAATACAACGTCAGCTATCTTTCAACAAGGGAAAATTAAACATTAAAAAAAAGTTCAAGCACATCCAGAACTACACGATTCATTATTAGTTTTTAACAATGAATCAGCTACACATGAGGACATTTTGCGTGCGGGAGAAAAGTACTTGTTAAAATTATTTAAAGCACCAGCAAACACTAATACATTGAATTGTCACAGGTATGATGTATTCCGAAAAACAGGGGCTTCCAGCAAAAAAGAAGTCAAACTTTCTCGACTCCCTCCAACAGTCGATTCAGCAAAGCAGCATTTGTTTAGGGTTTATTTACAAGTATAACTTTGGCGTGGGAAAATACTTAATCCGTTAGACTGGGGCTGGGAAAAAGTAGATAAAAAAATAATACCGATCTTTACAAAGAAATCACCAGCAACAGACTCCCTTCTATCGGTTATAAGTTGTGCTTGCACTAAATCATGCGAGAAAAATTGTGGCTGTAAAAAAGCGGGAATGCGATGTTCCATAATATGTAAAAATTGTCAAGGCACATCGTGTTTAAACCAGCAACTAGTTAGTGATGATGACGACGACGACGACGTGGAGTTGTATAAAGATGGACAATGGACCACTAGCATCAGTGCCGCAACTAAGCATTTTGGGCCCTAGGGCAGCAGAAGTTTTAGTGCCCCAATTGTCCGTACATCATATTATCACCCTCCTGTAATAAAATGCTTTCAACCCTACCACAATTATACTATAACCGTGATGTATCGTAAGATGATTTCTCGAATTTGTTTACATAAGTGTTCAGTAAACAAAACAAAAAACATAAACATCACAAATTGTATTATTAGAAATATATTGAAATATCACTTACTTAGGTAGTTTAACAATAATAACCAATATACGAAGTAACTATTAAAAGTAAGTATTATTTTTAACAATTAAATTAAAATCTTAACTTTAAAACTTCATCCTCCTTGCTTTTAAATTTGAAAAGTCAGTTATAATTTTGTCTAAAGATACGATAGATTTTGTCTATAGATAATTTTGTCTTTAGTACGCTGTTGTTCAATATTTAAAACTGCAATATTTGATAGTCGGTCTTGTCCCATTGAGTTCCTTAAATAATTTTTTATTATTTTCAGTTTAGAGAATAATCTCTCGGCAGTAGCAACCGTGACTGGCAAAGTCAAAAAAATAATACAAGCGCCTAAAACTTCTGAATAGCTACAGGATAAATCATTTTCTAAAATAAATAGTGCTAAATCACGAATAGACCTCAATTTTTTTATTTATTATTATTTCTTTGAGAGACAGAATTTGATATGTTAACTCGGAACCAACTTCCGACTTGTAATTTTGAACAAAATCATAACAACTTTTGATTGTTTCAGTTTCTTCAGATTTAATAATTGATTCCGGCTTTAAAAATTTGAATGTATCACAAACATCTTGAAAACTTTCAAATCTTGATTTAAGTTGCACCAATATAGTATCAATAAGGGGAAAAAAATTTTTTATTTTTGTTGAAAGTGAAGCTTGACGGACTAATGATGTTAGCATTAATATAATAAGTAATAACACGACAATATGATTATGTATAAGTATAATATATAATAACGTACAACTGGACAATTAACCTGTGACTATACACACACACCGCGTACACTCGGTATGACAGCGTCTGTGCAAGTGAATATTACATACATCAAAGGCCCTATATATATGCACGACCGAGGTCATGTTACATCCGTAAAGAGAGTGAGTCTTATGCTCGTACATAACTAGTTACTAAATTGTACACACGTGTCAAGGCTGACTACATATACTACATATTAATTGTATATTTCAACACCCTCCCTCAATTAATAATCTCTTTAATTGTAGTCACTCCTATGGCTGACCGCAACTTCTCGAATCGTTCCTTAACCAAAGGCTTGGTTAGAATGTCCGCAATCTGGTCCTCTGTTCCAATGTACTGTAGTTGGAATTGTCCCTCTTCGTATTTCTCCCGTATGAAGTGGTACCGTACGTCTATATGTTTTGTCCTCTTATGAAACTCCGGATTCTTAACTAAACGTATAGCACTCTGATTATCTATAAATAAAACTGGTTGTTTGTCACCTGTTGTTGATAAGCTTGTTATCAACCGTGTAATCCACAAGATCCCTTTGACAGCTTCACTGGCCGAAATATATTCAGCCTCTGTCGATGATAACGACACACAATGTTGTCTCTGCGATGTCCATGAAATTATGCTTGACCCGTACCTGAATAGAAATCCTGACGTTGAACGTCGTGTCTGAATGTCACCTGCGTAATCTGCATCGCTAAATATTTCTAATGACAATTTAATTTTGTTATTAAAGTACAAGCCATAATTAAATGTTCGCTTGATATATCGTATAATCCGTTTTACCAAGTTCCAATGAGCTTTAGTTGGTTTTGCTAAGTAACGACTAGCAAAGTTTACTGCATATGCTATATCTGGTCTTGTTACCTGTGATAAGAACAGTAAGCTACCTACTGCCTGCCTATAAGGAATATCTTCATTCAATATTTCCGTATCTTCCTTTTGTTCAAGTGTATGTGATTTATCTATCGGTATTGAAAGTTCCTTGGCGTCCAGCATATTAAATTTATTAATTATGCTACATGCATAATTTGTCTGATGCACAAATAATGAACCATTTTTCATTATATTTACCTGCATACCTAGGAAATAATCTAAGTTTCCTTTTTTAACCTCAAACTCTTTCTCCAAGTTCGTTAAAAGTTTCTCTATTATCTCTTCATTATCTGCCGCGATTAAACCATCGTCAACAAATATTGCAAGAATAATTTGGCTGTTATCAGCTTTGAATACACATGCATCCGCTTCGGTACATTGTAAACCAAATGCATTCAAAAAGTTCTTAAAGCGTATATTCCAACATCTTGGACTTTGTTTTAAGCCATATAAACTACGCTGAAGCTTACATACTTTATTCGATCCATCTTCGTATCCTGGTGGTTGTACCATGTAAATTTCTTCCTGTAGTTCTCCGTACAGAAATGCTGTCTTGATGTCGAATTGTCGTAGTATTAATTTTTCCACAGCTGCTACTGCGAATATTGCCCTAATTGATTCGTATCTGACCACTGGCGAAAATGTTTCATGGTAATCTATACCATATTTCTGTGAACAACCTTTAATGACCAATCTGGCCTTAAACTTATCGATATTACCGTCACTTTTATATTTGGTTTTGAACACCCATGCATTACGTAACGCAACCTTGCCCTGGGGCAAATTAACTAGTGACCAAGTGTTGTTTCTGTGTAGTGATTTAATTTCATCACTCATAGCGTGCTCCCACTCGTTTTTCTGTGGGCCAGCTATCGCTTCATCACGATTTAGTGGTTCAACGAGATTGGCGACGAACGACGACACATTATACCTGATCGGCGCTTTTAATGTATTCCGATCACGTAGCACCATGCCACTCCTGTTGTCGACCGTCGTCAATTCGACCTTGACCGGATCGTCCTCGACTTGAGTCTGAGTATCTATGAATTCTAATTTGTCTGCAATTATATTTTCCAATTTATTACCTTCGTTTTCGAATATAATATCTCTAGACATTGAAATTCTATTTGTTTTCGAATAATACACACGATAACCTTTCGTGTTATCCGAATAGCCAACAAATATTCCTTTTTCACTTTTAGGGTCCCACTTTTTACGTTTTTGCTTTGGTATGTGTGTATATACGACAGTACCAAAAACTCGTAAGTGTTTGATGTCTGGCATTACCTTGTAATATAACTCGTATGGTGAGTTATTTTTAACTGAACTGGTTCCCGTTCGATTAAGCGTGTAAACCGCCGTGTTTACCGCCTCCGCCCAAAGTGATACATCCAAATTTTTCGCACAAATCATTGTCCTCGCTGACTCTACTATTGTACGATTTTCCCGTTCCACTTTTCCATTTTGCTGTGGTGTGTAGGGAACTGTTAACTGATGTCGAATCCCGTGTTTTTGTAAAATACCCGTAATTTCTTTATTTACGAATTCTAATCCATTATCCGTTCGTAATATTTTGACCTTAGAACCTGTTTCTGTTTCAACACTTTTTATGAACGTCTCAAAAATATTTTTAACATCATATTTATTTTTAATAAAATATACCGTTCTATAATGCGAGTAGTCGTCTTTGAATAACAAAAAGTATTTTGAACCGCCTATAGAGCTTACCTCCATTGGTCCAAATAGGTCTGCATGGATTAAATCACCGACATTGTGATACTCCGTATTACTTTCACTAAATGATTTACGACTTTGTTTACCTATTATACAACTGCTGCACATGAATTCGTCGTCCTTGGCCGAACATACTATTTCGTGTTTCGCCAAACAACTTTTTACGTACTGTAAATTCTGATGTGCCATGCGCTCGTGCCAAACAGACAACCTGTTTTCGACAGCTACCGTCGCGTACCCGTTTGTCGGTACTTCGACCTTGATGTTTAACTCAAACAACCTTCCGCATCTCTTACCTGAGCATACGGGTTTCCCCTGTTTAGTTAACATACACGTCTTACTATCTGACGTCAATACTAAACCTTTATCCATCGCGGCTCCGCACGAAAATAAATTAAATTTTAGTCCTGGCACGTGCAACACGTTTGCCATGTAATTTTTATTCCAATTACCGTTTACGTATGATAATATATTAATATTACCTCTACCTGCTGCATACAGATTCGTCCCATCACCTATCGTGATTTGTTGCGTGTTGTCCAGTGGTTCATAACTTGAAAACCACTCTCGATTTGCGCTCATATGATCCGACGCGCCCGAGTCTAGTACCCACGCATCTGTTGCAATATTATTTATACTTGACTCGCTTACGAATGCGTTCAAGTTCGCACCTATCGTACCAGTTTTACCACCGTGTACACTTTGTAGAAAATTTCTACAGTCTCTTTTATAATGACCTAGTTTACCACAGTAATAACACTTAATATTACTTTTATTCGAAAATTGATTTTTACCTTTTCTATAATTACGACTGCCGTTTCTTCCATCAGATCTGTTTTGAAATTTGGCCGGAAATGCACTCGATTTCTCTTGTTCACCAACTTCACCTTTGATCTGGATAACCCGTGATTCTTCAATCAACAATCGACTAGTCAAATTATTTATATTTTTACTTCCCGTCGGGACTGAATCCCAAGCACTGTAAAAATGATTATATTCTTTTGGTAGTGTCATTAGTATTTTTGTCATAACCATGTTATCCGTAACTGGTTCACCCGCTACTTTCAGTTTCCTTCCTAAATTGACCAATTTAGAAATATGCGTCGACATGTCATCTGTCGACTCCTTTGAATAACTGAAAAATTGTTGTTGAAGCAAATGTAAACTTGCCTCAGACTTCTGCTCGTAAATACTCAGCAGTTTCTCCCACATTTCCAATGCAGTCTCACAGTTAATCAAATATTGTAATGGACCATCGTCCACTGAGGTAACTATTATTTTCTGACATTTACCGTCCGCTTTTTGCCAAGCGTTTGTATGCCTTTGCCAACGTGCTTTGGCATCCTCGTCGGTCTCTCCTGCCGACTTTTTTATAGGTAGACCTGGTTTCGTCCATTCGCCTGAAACTATCTCACCTACTTCCAAGGCATTTAAAATGACCTTCATCTGGAACTTCCATAACGACCAGTTTTCCGCACATAATTTTGTTATCTTCACCGTGTCTTCCATGACCGATGGATTCCCGTATACTTTCCTGTATAACAATTTATAACAAAACTTTACCTATGTACACTGTTCCGCCGTTTTCCGAAATCCAGGATATCTCCGACTGGTTGTAGTTTTCTGCGTTAATACAAATATAAAAATACTTCGATCACGAATCCACTAGACTGTTTGTCTTGGTTATTGACTGGGCCCATAACCTGTTGAAAGTGAAGCTTGACGGACTAATGATGTTAGCATTAATATAATAAGTAATAACACGACAATATGATTATGTATAAGTATAATATATAATAACGTACAACTGGACAATTAACCTGTGACTATACACACACACCGCGTACACTCGGTATGACAGCGTCTGTGCAAGTGAATATTACATACATCAAAGGCCCTATATATATGCACGACCGAGGTCATGTTACATCCGTAAAGAGAGTGAGTCTTATGCTCGTACATAACTAGTTACTAAATTGTACACACGTGTCAAGGCTGACTACATATACTACATATTAATTGTATATTTCAACAATTTTAAAATTATTTTCTGTGATATTTAACGGTCGGTCGCCATCCACTTCATCAAAAATTTTTTTCGCAAGTCGTTGTCTAGTTTGTGAACTATTTAATGGTATGTCCCATTTTATACATAAGTCTTTTGCATAAGTCTTTTGCACGACTACCCTCATTTACAGCATTGGATTCCGCAGTCTGAGGGGCTCTATATTTATCCACTACAATTACCACACCCATGTAAATCGAACGGACTTAGGCCTCGAGTGAAGTAGAGTACGTATGCGATTCATCTAGATCCAGTAGAGCTTCTAGTACAGCCGCGTTCTGACTAACAAAGGTGTCCCACAGCGAGTCAAGATCCTCAGCAGCTGCTAAAAACTGCGGAATTAAATCCGGGGATTTATCGACCTTTTTTGCCAGCTCGGCGATTGAGTTAATTCGAGTAACAGTGCTTTCCCGAGCTACCAAAGCTATAGTTTTAGTTCGTTGTAACACTCTATTGTCACGCGCACTCTCTTGGCCACCCGGATCAACCATAATTACAAAGTATAGGTATAACAATCTTAAACTGGCAAACCACAACAAAAGGGTAGGTACAAGTTAGTAAAATTAATATACGAATAATTTCCCAACGCCGATTAATTATATCACACACCCATTTATTACATTGGGATCATAGACTAATTTTTTTAAACTAATTCAACGCACAGATTGGGACTACCTATACCTAATCGACGGTCGCTGAAGAGGGTGAACCCACGCAGTGACACTCCTAAGCAAAACGTTCACAATGAGCATAAACTTTAATATACATGAATATTGATTACAGTTAAATTATAAATTTTTTTTTATTACACACAGAAAATACTAGTTCGAGTTTATCCCGATGACAACACAATCTAACCACGCTCTGCTACCAGTTGTTTCGCCGTTACCGATCCTACGGGTGTAGCGGTTAGCGGCAACGACTATCGGGGATGTAAATGGTAAAATAGATTAACTGTGTACCCAAGGCAATTTATAAAATTAATAACATCAATGCGTATTTTCAGAGACGGGCACACTGTACCACAAAACAAATATAATGGTAAAAATTCATATTAACTTACAGGTGCAAGGGGTATGATCATACCTAACAAAGATTGGTATCAACACAGACAACACGTAAAAGGACCTATTGCCTAAACAGCGCGCAGACCGCTGCTATAGGTCACATCAGAGACGGCGGTATGTCAATAGCGAACCGGTTTTGGAACCGGAACCCTTTCAATATTGGGAACCGAAACCTCACCGAAACCCTAATTCAAATTAATTTTAAAACCGGAACCTCACCGGAACACTTATTTAAATTTATTTAAAAACCGGAACCTTACCGGAAACCTTATTTATATTTATTTAAAAACCGCAACTTAACCGCAACCCATACTTTTTTTTAAAGGTTTTTACATTTAATTTCGGTTTTGTTATATCATTAATTTTATTTAATATATCTGTCAATTGTCATTGGTACGTGGTAGATAATAATATAATATGAACTAAACAAATTCGTAAATCTATTATTATTATTAAGAGGTTAATTATACAAAAACAATCCTTCAATATTTGTATTTTGTACGTAACAACTGATAATGTAATAGAAATGAGAAATTCCCAATATAAATAAGTCATTATTTACTGCATATTATTATATGTAGGTACCTATAGGGGTTCCAGTTACCACAATACCAAGCAATTCTCAATATAGGTATATGGTTAATATTTATAAATAACTAGGCATTTTAAGATTAAGTATATCATTACTATTACTATTGTTAGATCAATTAATAGTTCGTACAAATAGATTGTTTGAAAAAAAAAAATTTAACTAAAGAGTAAGATTTGCTATATAATTTACATTTTTATAAGTTTTGTTTTATTTTAAAATTTAAAATATTATTTGTTACATATTATAAGTTTATTACTTAATTTTATGTATAAGTACATAACATTTTAATTTGAAAGGGTTTTTTTTTTTATTTTAAATAAGATTTTATTATAATCCATTATGATGTTTAAGACGTTTAAGTTATCCTTATCATCAAATATTCAAAAGTATATAATTTATTTGTCATAAGTACCAATATTATAACTAATGTATGAATAATATCTTTACATTTCAAACGTTTTATTTTATCTTTAACGTAATTATGTGTATTATATTAATTTTGTGTATGACTAAAATGATTTTTAATTGTCACTATCATTAAGTATTCTAAAATGTTTTGATTTTAACTTTTTACAGATCATTTTAAGGTAAAGCACATACTTATAATTAATATATAATATCTATGAGGTGAATAAAATAAAGTAATCAGATTAAAATCCTGTGAAAATGGAATAGACTTTCCAATCTACTATCTTCTTAAACCCCTGACCGCAAGTCTCTAGCCTAAGAAAATATAATATCTGGTAACTGGTGATAAAAAAAAATAAATTATTTTTAAAATCTTAAATACTGAATAATAATGCAACAAGTAGTAATTGGTAAATGCTACATAGTAATCTATACTCTATTTTTCGAGAGTTGACCCACTCGCCCGACGAAAACCGGTCGCGGCCGCGCATGCCACCGCTCGTTTGAGCGCTGGTGTCGATTGTACACGGCGGCAGCTGCCTACTACGACAAGCGCCGTCGGTCGCCGAACACCGCCGACCAATCACAGACCGCCGGTCTGCTGCCGGGGGGGTCTGAACGTTCCGGCGGCTCAGTATGCATGCGCGGAAGTGGGTCAACTCTCGAAAAATAGAGTATAGTAAAATACAAAAAGTGTTATTTGAAACGGGATAGTACATGAAGTTATTTAGTCCTTTCCTTTGTCCTAAGCAATTGGTAGAATTTCTACCAATTAGTAATGACGCCAACGAAACTTATCAAAAATTTCTTACATGAGTGTTAACTTTCAAGTATAAAACCTAAACAGGAATTTCATTTCAGTTTTCATTTTTTAAAAACCGAAAAGAAACCGAAACCTACATTTTTGTCAAATTAAAAACCGAAACCGAAATTTCGATTTTTTTCAAAACCGAAAAGAAACCGAAACCGAAATTCTAGTTTTTTTTAAAAATCGAAAAGAAACCGTAACCGAAATTTTAGTTTTCTTAAAAACCGAAAAGAAACCGAAACCGAAATTTTAGTTTTTGTAAAAACCGAACCGGAACCGGAACCGTCAAAATCATCAAGGTTCCAGTCCCTGGTAGGTACACACCTCGAACGCGCGACTTATTTGTCCGGCGAAAAAACACAAAAAAACACAGACGACGCAGGTAGACGTCGTGTCGACCGGTCCAGCACAGAGATGTGCATACAACTAATTAACTGGCGGTGGCGGCGAGTCGGCGGTGGCGCGAGTATCAGCGGCGGCGGAGTCCAACGATCGTCGCGACGTTATCTACCGATAATATTTTAGCGAAGGCAGTGTTGCTTGCGTAAACACTAATCTTTTTGATTTTGATTTCTAATCAGTGTATTGAGATGGTTTACAAAATCGTTTCTATCTATGTTTGTTTTATAATGTCCCCAAGCTAATGTATCAATACCATTTTCCAAAATAAATCTTTTATCATCATAAACACTTAAAGCTTTTTTGTTTGTTCTACAGTAAAAATATCATGTTTCTTAGTTCTAAATAAATTTTGTTTAACATATTTTGATTCTTTTGTTAGTAAACATTTTTCAAAATCATTAAAACATATTTTATTTTCTACAACATTTTTTTTAACACCTTTAGCTTTTTTAATTTCTTTTTCAGTATCTAAGATTCGATGAGAATATAATTTAGATCTTAAACCTATAAATTCAGACATTATTTTTCCATTTAACTCATCTTTAAACTTGCCTAAAACTTTTTTGTTAACTAAAGGTAATCCATAAATATTATCTTTTGGATAATCTGAAGTGTCAAAATGATCTAACATAATTTTCATATCTTGATAAAAACCTTTAGTTTTTATTTCTAATATTAGTGAATCTGTATCTGTATATAACAATCTAACTCTATTTACATATTTTTTCTTTATAATATTATAATAAAAATCATACATTAACATTTTAGCTAAATCTAAAATACACATTCCTACATATATTGGTTGTTTGAAAGATATTTGTGTTCTTTTCATATGTACGGCAGCTAAATTTTCTGTAAAAATTGTCCTTCGATCAAAATTTGGTTTTGTAATTAATTTTTCTAGTTGGGCTGCATTAGAACATAATTTTATATCAACATGATTTCGAACATTCATCATAGTACGTCCATAAACACTATTATTCATTAATTTGAAAAATTCTTTTTCAAACTCATTCTTAGCTTCTGATCTAAGATTAGTATTAAAATCAATATAAACTTTTAACCAAGGGGATTGACTAAATTCTAATACTCTATGAATTTTCTCTATCTTTAAACCTAAATTAATATATAATTTTAGTGTTTCATAATGTATTATATATTTTTTCTTATCATACAAAGTTGTTAATAATTTTGGAAGTTGTTTGTTATCAAAATGTCTTTCTGGTGCTAAAGGGAAATCTGAATGTAGATCATGAAGTTCTTTAAGGTAAGATAGGTAAATCAACTTCTAAAATATAACCTTTACGTGATTTATCAGAAATATTCAATACATCAAAATCATTCAGATTATCAACCCATTTGAAATCTCCATAAAGATTATTTGCATCCAAGTATTCTAAAAATATTGATTCCTCATTTTTTTTTTAATTTATATTCCATAATTTCTTCATTAGTACCTCTCTTATATTATTTAATCAAACATCCATTTATTAATGGTAACTAGAGCCACTATGACCTTAACATGTACATTAAAACATAATTTTTTTTCCATATTTACTTTTGAGTTAGATTGTTTCTTAAAATGTTTATTAATACATACATACATACTTGTATACATGTATATGGGTTGCAATGACTATTGAAAATTTAAATTTAAAAACAAGCAATATGATCCCTTCATTAATTACATTTTGCATAATACAAGACAAAATTATTAGTATAAGTAATTCTCAACTCTAATGTTATAGCATAATTACATACATCATTTTTTGGGGGACCTAATGTGGGATCTAAGGCAACTGCCCTCAATGCCCACTATTTTTAAGAGTATTTTTTTATTATATAAAAAATTACTATACACATTTATGACTAGAATCGTATGATATAGTACAAATATATTCAGGATTGATATAGAAAAATGTCTACCTCCTTTCTAGCCCTTAATATTTTGAAACTCTTTTCTATAGGTACATACTTTGAGCTTCATTTTCCCAGGTCAATTCTCGTTCCAAATAAGAGTCTGCAGCATGAGAGCATTGAATGAGGAACTCTTTTACCGTTATTGCACCAGTCGTTAAAAGCGCCGTAGAATTTCTTCTTCTCACTGAATTAAAATATATTTAAATTTAGTGGACCTTGTTGTTGGCACACCACTAGCCAGTTGTCCTACAATAGTGTGCTGCTTGGTAATTATGTTATTCAGATGTTCTATATGACCAAAACATTTTTATTAGTGATTTAACATAAAAACAAACACATAGTACCTAATACCTAATAAAAACGAATTAATGATGATAAAATTGAATGTAAAATACTACAATTAGGTACCAAGTTTTGACATTTAATTCGATAAGTATTATTACTAACCTAGAAATATCCACATTTTCGGATGCAGTACCTGAAAAGTTTGCTTTTGACGTTCGACGTTGTTATTTGTACGGCGTGGTTGGCAATGTACAGTAAAACATTCGGGTCCCTTCCTCATAATCCAAAAGCTATTTAAATTTATAGATAATACTAAGGTTAATATCGTTTGTTCTTCATTTTATCATTTTTCAAAAATGTATTTATTGTATTTTACCTAGAAAAATATGTAAAAAACCTTGGAAGCTGAACATAATTAGCTTGAGCATACATTTTTGTCTTCAAAACCCGTTTCTATTTGATGTGCTGGTAATAGTGCTAAAGCCGCTGTCATTTTCACATACATTTTTGCTGCCATGTTCACTTTTACATAACGTGTGTAACCCAACTTTTTAATATTTTTCTGTAGACTCTACAAATATTTATAAACATTCAATTTTTCAACTAACTTTTGTAATCTAAGCAACTAATTTATATAATTTGTGGTGTTAAAAAATGTGTGTGTGTACCTAACTGCAATAAATTTCAAACCTGTATATAATGGAACCAACAAGAAAAAATATTTGCTTCGGGATAAACTGCAGTAAAAGCATTCCGGAGGCCTGTCTCAAAATCGATCATGATTGTAGTTGGTCTTACAGAAGGGAATTTCACCTTAAATCGCTCCAACACCTTCTTGTATGAAGCCTCGGTCTTAGCTTCCGTCAATACAAAGCAAACAGGGATGGACTAGGTTGAAAAATGTAAGTAATTATTTATTCAAATTTGTTGAAAATATATATTTACTCATGTGATTTTGTAAAATCAGATGTATGATGAAAAGTTGCCTACAATGCGGATTAGATGGCACAACTTTGAAGGTTCCCTCGGCGTGCAACTCTGTACTACCCTCATGAACTACAGAGCTTATGAGGTCATGGCAAGCAAACATGACATTGAATTTACCATCACTATCCACAATCCATTCCTGGTACAATGGCTGATTGCTACACTGATATCCGTTAGCCATATTCATTATATTCACCAAACAAAAACAGTATGTTACGAATTGAATTATATGCACCTAATTGAATAAATCTTTAATATTACTTGTCAATATTTAGATCCAAATATTCTCCTAGCTCAAGTAAACTAGATGGCAGAGGTGGAACATGATGTCTACGAGCTTGACGCATTGGTGATTCTGCAGTGGGCCATGCATAAAGTACAGCTGCATTTGGATTCCTATAGTAGTATTTCAATAGTAAACTGTATTTTATATTAAATAAGGTTCAGTCTATTTTATCAACCCAGAAACAATTTATGCATATCCCATTGTATGCATTTCGAATTTAGCTCACAACTATACCAATATCGATAACATACTTGGCCTGCCTACTCTTGCTGAACTGAACGAAGGAACATTTTAAATACAAAATTTATTCGTGGTCTAATTACTAACCATATTGATTCCCCTTGCTTGCTTTCCCAAGTCAACTACCGCCAACACAAATTATCTTCAAAATGAGCCTTTAAGCTCTTTCCACTTTAGCTTCTTTTGATGATAATTTGTTCTAATGTTTCTTAAACACTGTTAATATAACTCTGAAGTTTAATATAAGCGTTTTTATTGTTTACTTAATTACTGTTTAAATTGTATTCTCTGTTATTTACATATAATTTTTTATATTTCTCAATTTTCTACTATTATTCTATTAAATGTTACTGTTTTTTTAATGTTATAGGGGAAACCCGTATATCTTATAATAAATAAATAAATAAATTTGATTACTGATCGGCACATGCTCCGTGGTAGGGCGGTGTATCGGCAGCGGCGACTGGAACAGCTGCTGCGACGATGCGATGACACGCAGGTGAACTGGGAGCGGCGGCTCCGGACGACGGCGAACGACCGGATTACGTAATGCGCAAAGTACGTAATCACGGCACTGAAGCGGCGTCCAGGCTGTGGTAACTTGATAGCGCAATTTTAGGTATTCTAGTTTATTACATCAAACTCGGGGAGCGCTAGGGTCGCGGTTGTCTCAGTCACGTCCGCCGTGCATTCTTTTTCGCTCGTTTTCGCTGTTCGTGCCAATATTTAAACGCGGAATAATTTTTGTATTATTTTGAATTTTCATTTTTCCTACAATGTAGATAATCTTGTGAACTTAGTACAGTGTTTAATTTATTTTTTTTAATTTACCTATGTAGATACGTCATACGTAATATTGTAAATTTGTAAAGATGTCTAAGCATGCCTACAAATGCGTAATAGGCTGTGGTGTTAAAAGTAAGTCGTATTTTAGTTATATTATATTATGCTTTATACAGAACATTCATTTTTGCGTTTTAAAAATGTACCTATTGCCACTGTATGCTACAATTTATATTAGTAAGTATCATGAATTCATAATGTTCATGTTCATTGTCAAGTACAAATTATTATTAATATCCTAGAATTTCCAATATATATCTAAACTTTACCTGCCTAGGTAGGTACTTTTAAATGATTTTTATTAATTTTGGATATTAAAGTCGAGATAAACACATACAGGGCAATAATTTAAAATACCTATTATCTGTAATATAACTGTAATATATGTATATATATATTTTATTAACGGAAGTGGCTATTTCTAATAGCCACTTCCTTTATTAACAGTGAATACCTACCAATAATTATTTTAGGTGTACATTCACACCGATTTCCAAATCCCAAGAAATATTATGACTATTTCGAAAAATGGGTGAATATCATAGGTGGAGATTTACATAGTCTAGACCCCATGACTGTTTATAATAAAAAACGGATTTGTTCAATTCATTTCACCGATAATGATACGTGTCCAAGCAGCAATAAATTGAAGAACAATGCTTTGCCAACTTTACATTTACCTAGTGAGTTAACATACTTATTTATTTATAATAATACTATAAATTACATGATTGTTATATAAATTTAAATGATTATTTTATAATGACAATATTTTTTTTTATTTTTTCAAAAAATTGACAGAATAATCAAACATATTATATTGTTTAGGTGTATATATTAGATACAGATCAGAATTTATTGATCATATGATATGAATTTTTTTTCCAGTGACAGAAGATTTGGGTGATTGTTCATCAGCTGCCACCGATCCAGTTGACTTAGATTTGTCTGGCATACAACACCTGGTTTAAAATGATTCTGCGGGTTTGATGTGTATGTATCTATGATAAATTATTTAATTTTTAATTTGAATACCTATTTGATTATTTCAGTTAACCTATTTTTTTAATGTAGGTTTAAAAGTTAAAATTAAAACACTTTTATCCGGTTATAGGTACATTTATCTAACAGAATTGTCTATTTTGTTACAGATAACCATGATGCTTGTTCATCAACTGCCACCGATCCAGTTGACTTAGATTTGTCTGGCATAAAACCCCTGGTCAAGGCCGCCCGCAGAAATTTTTCTCGGGGGGTGGGGGGGGGGCCGCGAAACAATAATACACTTACCATAAATTCTGTTTTTTGTATCATATCGTAAAAAAAAATTATTATAATATAGTAAGTATATACATATATATATTATATATATATATATATATAAATGTATAAAATATCTATGAAGAAGCACTATAAAAGCAGATTAATAAATTATACATACCTAAATGACCTTTCAACACTACAAGTAGTTGATGGAAGGGTTATTGCTATTAAAATACAATGTTTTATTGATGGGAAAAATGTTGTTTCATCTAAAAGTTCAAGAAAATCTGTATTATCTTTAATTTCTTTTTCACTCCAATTGCTGTACCAAATAAGACCTTCTTCTAATATATTATCTACCAAATCTCCATAAAATGACTTAATATTTTTCAATTTAGTGATAAGTTCTTCTTTTTTTATACTTTTCATATATTTTGGATGGATTGAGAAAACTTCAAGTTTTTCAAAATCTTCAGAAAATCTGTTATTTAATGAAGTAATTAATGAATCCAAGTATAGAATGAAAATTGATTTTCTGTAGTAATCTACCGGATCAGATGAAGGGGTATTATTTCTCAGTGTTTGTTTTGACGCTATTCTTGGTGTTTTTAATTCAATGCCAAGTTCAATTAAGTATTTATTTACATCATCCATTAAGCTCAGAAAAATTTCATCACTCATAAATCTATCATTAGTAATATGTTTTATGAATTTTTTAATATGTTCATTAGCATTTAGTACATCACAATCAACTCCCTGTAAAATGTTTGTAACAGGTTCTATGATTGCCTTATCATATGGGGACCCTACTACCCGATGCCCTATAAAATGCAAATAAATACAATACAAATTAGGTATTATCTAAATTAGCGGGGGGGCATGGCCCTCCCCGGCCCCCCCTGTGGGTGGCCTTGCCCCTGGTTGAAAATGATTCTGCGGGTTTAATGTGTATGTATCTATGCTTAAATATTTAAATTTTATGCTATTACAATTGATTGCACCCATCTATTTGCTTCTTGCTTACATTAAGCAAATTGCATGTTTAAATGCTTATTCCATGCTCTCATTTGCTTTGAAATAGCTATTTAGAAACTGCTATTTATCTAGGCGCTGTGAATAATGTTAGTGGTGTAAAAAATACAAAATCGTCAATGAGAAAAAACTTCATGCTGATAATGGTTATTTTTATATATTATTTTATTATCTAGATCATATTGTAGGTATTTCAATAATTACTTAGAGCAGTGTTTCCTAATCGGTTGGTAATTTTGATACTGTAAAATGGAAAATATGGAATATAGTGAGATAAAATAACAAAAGAAACAAAGAAATATTGTTGTGTAATTAATGTATTGTTTTATTTATTTGCTATAGGGTGGGAGGGGGGGATGCAGAATTCAAAAGGTAAACCACTGCTTTAGATAATATGAGAATTTAGTTGTGTTAAACAATTTATTTTGGATATGGCCACATTAGTATTGATATCACGTCCTTTGGATATTGAAAATTTTTTTATATTTTATTATAGGGTTATTAAGAAGTATTAATGTTCACCGTGCAGCTGATTTGACTCCAAAATGTAGACAACTGTACAAAAAGGCTGTGCTTCTACAAAAGAGACTTCAAAACACTGATTTAAGCCGAAAACTTTTTAAAGATCGTCTAGATATGGCTCAAAAAGCAGCCGATAGTTTGCTGATTGACAAACTAAGTAAGAAAATGACTGTTTCAGCTTCACTTTTTACAAGAATTCAATTACGTGAAACTCATAAAAAATCCAATGGAAGACGGTTCTCTCGGGATGAAAAAGTGCTGAGTCTCTCTTTGTACAAACGAAGTCCGCAATGCTATCGTTTACTATCAAAATTATTTACACTTCCCTGCCGAAGAACACTTACATCTTTATTGGCTTAAGTACCAATAAATACTGGAATTAGTACTGTTGTAATGAAAGTATTGAAAAATAATGTTGCCAAATTACCTCCGGCTCAAAAATATTGTTCGTTATTATTCGATGAAATGAGTATTAGTGCCGAATTACATTATAACGAAACGTTGGATAAGATCGAGGGGTTTGAAGATTATGGTTATGAAAGGACACAAAAATTTGCCGACCATGCATTAGTATTTATGATTCGGGGCATTACCAAAAAGTTTAAACAGCCAATTGCCTATTTCTTTTGTCAAGGATCAACAAGTAGTCATCGGCTTGTTAAATTGATCAAAGATATAGTTCCGAACTTGCATTCAACAGGGTTGCACATAGTAGCTACCATTAGTGATCAAGGGGCTACAAATGAAGCTGCCATAAAAATTGTACATGCTGACACAAAGGCCTATTATTTAAAAAAAAAATGTTGAGTATCGAAATGATGTATACGAAATCCAACATAACCAAGAAAGGCTGAAAATAGTACATTTATTTGATCCTCCTCACTTACTGAAAGGTACTTAATATTTATAATTTATTTATATTTTGTATTTATTAGAGTTATGATGTTTCATAGGAATACGGAATAATTTAATAACAAAAAACTTAATTTTCACCATGGATGATGAAAAATATGAAGCAAAATGGCAGCACATAATTGATTTATACAAGCTTGACAGTACAATTCCAATACATAATCAATTCAGAAGCTCGAGGTACTGCAAGTTTGTGTTTAATGTTTGATCAGTTATTTGATTCAGTCAATGGGGCCTACGATAAAATTATTGATGGTAAGAAGTACAGAACAGCAATTAAAAACAAGAGTCCTCATTTTGAATTGTGGGAAAAATACTTACCAGTCTTGAAGTCCATGGTTTTTGTAGACCCCAAAACTGGTAAACATCAGAGACCACCAACTATAAAAAATTGGGAAGTTACCATTAGAGGTTAGATTTTCTAAAATTGTTGATATTTTGAAAATTGTTTATAATTTTAAATTTTTTTATTTGTTTGTCTTTAGGTTTAAAAACTATTTATCAATATTTGCAAACAAAAGGCATCAAATCTATTCTTCCTCGAAATTGTAATCAAGATACATTAGAAAATTTTTTTGGTGCCTCCCGTAACATTGGATGTAGAAATGTTAATCCATCTTGCCATGCATTTGCATCTTCTTACAAAACTCTCTTGCTCAATAATTTGATGTCTACTCACTCTCCTGGAAATAATTGCGAAGAAGATCTTGCCTTTCCTCTTATCACGAGATTTTTATCAATTCAAACACAGAAAATAGTAATACTAATGAAAATATTGTCTGTCATGATTTTCCTCAAAAACCGTGTATTCAAAATCAACATGGAATTAATGTTGAATATCTAACATCTCAGACCCATACATATATATCTGGTTACATACTTGAAAAATTAAACTTACTTCTTTTAAAAAATTGTAGCTGCTTAGCACAATTATGCTCAACTCAATCTAATAACAATCACAATTTAATAACGGCTCGTGAATATTCCCAAACATTTATATCTTTAAAATACCCTAATAAAATATTTTGTTCTTTGGTACAAAAAGTCATTGACTTAGTAAGTGAAAAATTACCAACCATATGCCATACCTTAAATGTAAAAGCCACTCTTATAAATATAGTATCTGAACTTATAAATTTAAATATATTAAAATGTCAGTTACATGAACAAATGTTTGGTCAAATATTTTTAAATTTTACTATTAAATTTTTAATATACAATTGGTGTAACAGTGTGAACAAAATTTTAAATGGCAAACAATCTATAAATAAAAATGAAAACGATCACATTAAAATTTCAGCTTATGAACGTTATGTCAAATACTCAAAATATAAACACTTAAAAAACAGAAAGTTTTAGAATATCTTTAATAACCAAATTTTAAATACTCTTTTACTTACATAAATAATTTAACTCAAAATCATAACAACTTTTTAATTAAAAAAATACTATTTGATAGTTTGTTAAGATTGAAAATTTTTATTATATACTTATGTACTTTAATATTTATTAATAAAAAATATATATAGGTGTTTTATATTGAAAATGCTTAATTTATGATAATTTGTTAAGTTTGCAATTTATTATTATATACTTATGTACTTAAATATTTATGAATTAAAAATATATATAGGTGTTTTATATTTAAAATGCTTAATTTATGATAATTTGTTAAGTTTGCAATTTATTATTATATACTTATGTACTTAAATATTTATATGTAGTTAAATATTTAATAAAAAAAAATGTTGTTGATAATTATTAATTTGTCATTGGTATCACTTTCCTTTAGTTGATTCTGAATTTACGGGTTATTTATTTAATGTTAAATCATTTTCCTTTCCAAAATAAATTTCTTTGGTATCATATTGTTTATAGGTAATTCAGAGTAATATTTTCAAAATGGAATGCCACAAACATAATTTATTTTATAATATAGGCAGGAAATGAAATAAAAACGCATAGTGGAAGTGGATTAGTAAAATAAAATGGATTGTTCTGTTTAGATATCCACGTCAATACATTTAAATAAAACATTTTTCGATAAATCATCGTTCCGGTATGCGGTGCAGTGCTAATCCATGAGAATTCGGTGCGTACTAATAAGAGTTCGAACCTCCCAACCGACTATAATTTTTTTATTTTTTTTCCATGTTAGTTCTTCCACCAAACACGGACAGCGCTAGTGTGCTACCTAAAAACATTAACATTGAGTTGCCGTTCTATTTAGTATTCTTTTCTATGGCGGCGTCGCACGAGGGATATACACACACGGTAATAATAACGCCGGCGAACGATATACCCAGTACGAACTGGAGCCCGTCGGAATCAGACGACTATGATGTATCCACACGAAGTAACAAATAATAATACGTGAGCGAATATCGGCGGCAAACACGCGACGGCGAGTAACGGTCGCGCAACGGACAACCGGTCGACGATAATCGGTACGACGACAACGTCGTCGAAAACACATTTACGTCGGATGGCGCGACAGCGAAATAATACGTAGCGCGAAACAATATACTCCGCCATGTGAGGCACAGCTTCACATCCCTCTTATCGATACTGAGACCTAGTTTATACATATTAAAAGGCCGGAAAGCAAAAAAATATATAAATGTAAATAATAAATAGACAAATTAAGTATATTGTAACGTGCCAATCACTTCAACTCAGTTCTGAAGGTATTTTGAAATAAACAACAAGTTGATTTTATAATGATAGTTCAGTTGTATTTATCTAACACATAAAATAGACTAAGTCCAAATAATTAAATTATAAAAATGTGGTAAACGGGATGTGACTTAGTATCGACTTGGTGGCTGCTCTGCTGGTGCTCGTCTGCTGGACACTTGTCCATCGACGTATTTCGTCGGTATTCCTAATAGATCCCTCCTATGGCATTTTTAGTATAAAAATGGTACATAGCCGCGTACTCCCTATTTTAACAATCAGCAGCACTGTTAAAGTTCATAATGAGAAAGTACCAATAAATCCCATTTTACTTTTTCAACGCATGAGTATTACTAAGACATTTGAGGATGAACTTGAAAAATTTTTCGAATATGAATTAGCACCTTATCCATTATCACTCTTCGATGCAATTGGTATGCGCAAAACACAAAAATCATCCATTTATGATTGTTTTAAATGTGTTAATATTGAAATAGATAACACAAATACTACCTATATCATTGATGGAGGATATATTTTACATCGTGTCGTATGGGATCGAGAAGAAACATTCGATGCCATCTTCGAGAAATACATCCATTACTTACATAGACATTTTGGTTATAACATAATTATAATATTTGATGGCTTTACTGATTATAAAAATAACATCAAAGCTGCAGAGCAAAATCGTCGTAATACTAAAATAAATCCATGTTCTGATGTCCTTTTTGATCAATTTATGACTGTTCCTACAAACCAACAGCAATTCCTTGCTAATACCCATAACAAGTCTCGCTTCATTGCAATGCTGTCTGAAAAATTAACAACTGCTAATATTTTTGTGAAGCAAGCTAATAATGACGCCGATGTTCTAATAATAGAAACTGCTTTAGAACAGTTCAACACAAATACAACTATTGTTGTAGGTGAAGATATCGATTTGCTTATAATACTAACTGCACGAACTCCAACGAATAAGACTATTTACTTTTTAAAACCCGGAAAAGCCCAGACACCAACAAAAATGTATTCATCACAAAGTTTAAATTCATATCCAAAATGTAAAGATCACATCTTATTATTACACGCAATAACTGGCTGTGATACTACGTCAGCATTTTACCAAAGAGGTAAAACAAAAGTGTTAAAATTATTTGAAAAAAGTCATGAACTAGTTGATTTCGCAAAAGTATTTAAAAACACCGACTCTTCATCAGACATAATTCTTATTAATGGAATTCGTTTTATTCTTGCTATATATGGAGCTCCAAAAAAAATTGACTCTATAGACAGGTTAAGATATTGGAGTTTTGTAAAAAATACACGGAGTAATAGAAGAGTAAATTTATCGTGTCTTCCTCCAACAACTGCCGCTGCTTGTCAACATTTATACCGTGTCTACTATCAAGTCCAAGTTTGGCTAGGTAATGAACTTAACCCTGAAGACTGGGGATGGGTATTAAAAGATGATGGTCTGGAGCCAATCCAAACTATTCTTCCTCCTGCTCCAGAAAGACTTCTGAACACAATTTTTTGTAACTGCAAAAAAGGATGTAACTACAATTGCAGCTGCAAAAAAGTCGGCTTGTCCTGTTCAATAGTATGTAGTAGTTGTCAAGGTCAGTCATGCTCTAATGTCGAATCAAATTCAACAGATTATGAAGAATCCATCAACGAAGAAGTGTTTGATTTATCTCCTTTCGCAGAGCAACCTATCGAAGTTCAGCTACAAGAGGACGAAGAAAGTGAAGAGGAACAAATTAATATTGCCGAAGAAGTATTTAAAGATTATTATTAATTATTACCTATAAGACAATTTTAAAAATCAAATATATTTGCTTATTACCTATTGTACTTAGTTTATAATAAATAGTTTAAGTTTATAATTATTTACTGTAAATTATTTTTTCTATCAATATTAAAAAAACATTAAAAATAAAATCGTAGAATACTTCTTTATGGGATACTACCAAAAATATGTTGCAACAAATGTACTTTAAAGATGGCAAACAATATGGATAATATTATGAAGATAAATTAAAATTGATACATTTTTGAAATCACGATAACTGATGAATTATTACTTGTAGGTAAAAAAGTGCTGGATGCGTATTTTATTGTGTGCTGAATTTCTGAGTAACTCTGATCGCGGACAAGAGTAACCTCGCGCGCCGCGACCCCCCCGACTAAGCGTAGACCGAAAGATAACTCATGAATTATTACTTTTAGGTAAAAAAGTGTAAGGACAATTTTTTTAGACAATTACTTGATATACAAATTTTGTCTAAGCTATTTTTACGAAAACACTTACATTTTAAGAGATAAATGAAAAAAACCAATTTTTGTGACCTTTGACCTTGAATAAAAAAATTAGCAGCAATAGGATCGATGGGGACTTTTGAGATTTTATTTAGGATGAGGTACTTAAGGTGTGTACCAATTTTCAGCTCTATGCGAATTATTCCGAAGTTGAATGTCTATTTTGACCGGACTACAATGGAATTACAACCAGTATATTTAATAAGTGCGTGTTTAAATTTATCTTTACATTATTATTAATAATCAATAATTGACTGCACTCGCATAATTTCAGTAATATTATTTTACTATTAAAACAAAAACGAGTATTATCCATTTTTATGTCACATGGTTACCGTTTTACTAAAGGTCGAGTAATCATGCTCCAAACCAAACTTCAAATGTACTTTGTAAAAACTGTAAAATAATTTTCTTTGTTAACCAGGGAAATGACTAATTAGATTTTCATATTTGTATATCCTAACCGCATAATCAAATATACATTTTGTGTATATTACATCTGTGCGTGGATCATGGGCGTGAATTACCTTGCGTTTCTTTTTGCATATTAAACTATGTCCTTCGGTAAGGTTAAGTATCCTTCCCGATTTGTCATAGTATCCTACTTCTACTTCGAAAATTAGTTCCTTAGTTTCTACTCTTTCTAACTGCAAATAAAATTGTCTATTTAAATATTTGTCATAACAACGTAAATTTAATAAAGGAAATTCCGTTAGCCCCAATCTTTTTAATATAATTTTGTCTAAACTCCCGCCCCATGTTACTATTATGTTTATTTTGTTGTCACGCTGTATATAATTCCGTATGTATGTTACATTCAGACTATTAATTGGTGCCCTCAAACTTTGATTTA
The DNA here is from genome assembly GCA_949089665.1 of Macrosiphum euphorbiae. Classification (NCBI taxonomy): domain Eukaryota; kingdom Metazoa; phylum Arthropoda; class Insecta; order Hemiptera; family Aphididae; genus Macrosiphum; species Macrosiphum euphorbiae. The sequence goes on along the minus strand of CARXXK010000162.1, from coordinate 17,822 downwards.
ATTGATCTAAACAGATGTCTGTCATTTCCGTTTTTACCTTAAAGATTCGAGCTAAAGCTGCTCGCGCCACTACTATTTCCTTGTCCTTCATTGGTCTTACTTCCTTGTTTTCTGGTAGTAATAACGGTCTTCCTTCCAGTTTTCTTATTTTAAAACGGTCTAGACTGTTTGATATGGCACCTGATATCAGTACATAATCGGTCCTGCGAATGTTGGTGAATTCGAAATCTATGATTACGAATTTGTGGGTGTTTTTTCTATATATAACATGAATATTTTATTATAATAACATTATTTAAATATAGATAAATTACATCTTAATTACATTATTTCAATTAACTACTTTAAACATTTATTATTGATGGCAACTTAACATCTGTATTTACTTTACTTGTACTTGTTACTTCATTACCGTGCATAATATTTTCCTTAATTACATCCTTACCTTCATTTAACTTACTTTGTATTATAGGACTTTGTAATGCGTATGATTGTGGGTTGTCCATATTCATTGTTTCGTACATTTGTGGTGTATAGAATTTACTCCTGCTAATTGGTTCACTTATCGATATTGTCCTCCTAGTATTTGTTCTTTTCAAAACATCAGTGTAACGGTATATTACATATAGTATTACTAGTATAATTAACAAAAATAGAATCAATCCTAATAAAACGTACGTCATATAATATTTAGTGTCTTCTGCATTTCCACTTTGCCTATCTATTTCTTGGTCTATCATTGATTGGATGTCACTCAATGAATGAGCTAACTCATGTACATTATCTAATTTTAATAAATCATGTTTTTGTGTGTACTTTGGTATAGTTATTGCATCGAGTTGTGGGATTTTTAATGTCAAACTTCCTATACCTAATTTGGGTATGAAATTTATATAATATTTTGACTTGACCTCTCTGGTGGGATTTAAGACTATATCATTGGCATAAGCTCTACATTCCTGTTTTAGATTAATTAGCCCTTGATTTTGTAACTTAACTATGTAAGGTTCTTGTTCACCTTGACACGCTATGGTTAATGTGTCACTAGTGGTGGTGTAAATCCATGTGTTGGCATATTTCAGTTTATGATAAATATTTTTAGTAATTACTATAATTCCTGCCCCACAGTTACTAGGTACCTCATCCGGATTTTTGAATAACGAGACTTCACACGGTTGTCTAACCGATTCATGTTGTACGGGTTGAAACTCTAGACATATGATAAAAATCTCAGTTTCTGTACAGCTCAACAATTGGGTTTCAGTGAATTTTGTGAACTGTTTCCTATTTCTGGTTATTCCTACATACTGGAATTCGGGTTTTAGAATTACACTATGATGTGAATCAAATGTATGTGGAATAGGTATTATTTTGAACAAGGTTAATTCTAATTCAATTACTAGTGGAATTTTTATTAGAAAAACAATTTGGTTCCTACTATAGTACACGGCCATTTTAGTTATTTTACTTAATTTATAAATTTAATTTGGTTTTGACCCCATGGGCAAATTTAGATTAACAGGTAAATTTAATTTAATTTGAGTTAGCTGTTTAGCCAGTTTCCTAGGGGTTACTAGACTTGGGTGTAATATTCCTGTTCTGGCAGCTGTTATTATTGCACTTATAGTCGTGGTTTCGTAGGAAAATTGTGTGATTAATGCAGTGAAAATGTTGTGTATTCTGTCACTAAGCATCATTGTTTCGATAGTGTATGTATGATTATCTGCTGTTTTTAGTTTCCTATAGATTTCACCCTGTTTGTTTACTAATTCCTCATATAGTTTACTCATTTCAGTGGATGTGTTTCCTATTCTTTGTACTACCGATTTGACTACAGTAATTTGACTCTTTAAGATATGTAACATATTTTCATTGCTGGTTTCAAATTTTTCAATATTATTTTTAGTTTCTTTGGTGCAATCATCGTCGCATACTCCAAATAACGTTTTCATAGCACTACCTATAATGTTTATGAGCCCCCGTCTATTCCTATCAACCGTGGACATTTTATTATCAGTGCCTACGTATCTACCAATAGATTCATACATTTGTTCTCGTTGCGTCGCTATTTCTTTAAACGTGGTTTTTACTACATGTGCAAATCTTGTGCACACTTCATATTCAGATATTGTATCCTTACAATTATGTGACATATTACTAATTTCATTTAATAATTGATCATACCGTTTGTCATAATTAATTAAAGGTACATAAGTTACAAGTTCCCAATGTGCTCCTACAATCCTTAACTCGCCCTGATTTTCGGAAAATATAGCTGTCTCATTCTTAAATTCTTCATTTAAGTACGGAAGTTGCCCTTGAATGGTAGAAATGCATAACAACCTACATAAGAAATAATTCAAATTCATCATAACAATTTATTGTTATGGTTTCCTATAATATTATATTAACTGTTCGTTACTTTCCGTTTTCATGTCTTTGGTTACAGTTTTACTAAAGGTCATGTAACCATGTTCATGTCAACTTCTATGTAATTAACAACGATAGTAATCTGTAATATCTATAACTAATATATGTATAATTATATTCCCCAATAATTTATGTTTTATTTAATTCAACACTCTATCTTAAGTAATTACTTATACCTATGGTGAGTACAACCTTATATATTAACCTTATGATTAATTTCTAGGTCTATGCTTATAAAGATCCTATGCTGTCTACGATAATTCGCCCAGTACAGTATCCATTTTTGCGTCACATAGTTACAGTTTACTAAAGGTCGTGTAACCATGCTTCACAATAACTTCAAGTGCTGGAGATTTTTAGAATAATTTTATTTATACTTGTGTTTCCGCTAGGTCTATATCATCATAGGATTTATATGAATAAGGTTTATTGTATTTAAATAATTAAATCTATTTCTTTCTACCAATCTATAATAACGTGCTATGTTAATTGCTGATATAATCATGACAATTATTACTATTCCCATTATAATACTTAATATATACATATATTTTGATTCTAACCCGTTTCTATTAGTTGGTTCATTGCATATTGTAAATTACAGGTTTGTTTATAATTATCCGGTATCCTTATATTGTTGTCCTGATTAATCGTCATACCTTGTACTACAAGTTCTCCTAGTGGTGTCTTTTCATTAAGTATTATCTTATTCTCTCTTTTTGTATCATATGTCACCCTTGCTTGTCCAAGAATCGCCAGTATACCAAATAATCTATAATATAATCAATTTGTTATCATTCTATATTCTTTGTATGTCAGTAGGTCTTCTGGTTCGGGGATTTACTCCATGTATCCTAACAATGTCCTATGAAACCTTCGTTACGTCCCTACTTCGTCCTAGCATATAAAATCACGCAATACTTCTAGTATAATTTTCAGTAAAAAGTTCATCTGTCTTTCCCTAGAACTCAATTGGCTTAATTAATTAGGTTTGTTAACAAATAAAAACAAGATTTCTAATTTAATTATATACGATTTTTTTAATAAAAATAACCAAAATATAAAATTAATAAAATTCAAAATTTAACCCAAATAACGCTTTAACTCAACCGCTGCCTGTTTTCGGCTTCTCGTATGGCCATTCCCCTTCCACGTGCCATGCACCTCATGGCATAGTGACTCCATGCCTCGCGATTTATCTCTGGATTGGTTTTGCAGAACTCTTTTGTTACTCGCCATGCCAAATTCAATCCAGCACGCAGCTCTTGTCTACTTTCTTCCCCTGTCAATGGAGGTGGCCTGAGTTCACGGTAAAAAATGGTCGCCGTGCCTACGGGTGGTTTTACAGCTGGTCTGTTGACGTAAACAATCGGACTTATTTTACATATATAAGTAGATAACGACTACAATATTACTATATAATTATTAATCCTTATTGTTTAGATTAAATTTTAATTTAAGTTATTAAAATTAAGACGTTAAAACGTTAGCTACCGCTACCTATTACATGTTACTCATAATTTATAGTAAAAACTTAACCTAATTGGAATTCTCGTGATACTTTTTCACGTCATTTTTGTGTACGGTGACCCTTCTTCTTCCCCTTTGGATAACAATATTTTCAGTGTCTAACACTTCTAAAATTTCGAAAGGCCCTTTCCATAACGGTGTCAATTTATTTCTTTGGGTTTTATCTCTTAACAATTTAACAATATATAGTCTTTTACATGCAACTCTACACTATGTGCATTACTATCATAATTAGCTTTTGATTTGATTTTCTGTTTGATTAATCTTTCCTTAGGGATTTTATGAGATTCCTGCATTCTTTGTTTCAAATCATACAGGTAATCATCGTAATTGTATCTAGGTTCGGGGTTACTTTCCAAATTTACTGGAATATTTATTTCCTTTCCATACAACAAGGTATATGGCTGATAATTTGTGGATGAGTGTTCTGTTGAATTATAAACGAATAACGCATAAGGTAATAATTGATCCCAGGTGTTTAAATTCTTGTCTACGTAATGCCTAAGATATTCTGCTAAAGTTCTGTGTGATATTTCCAATCCCCCATTGGTTTGTGGATGATACGGGCTAGTATTAATCTTATTAATTTTTAAAAGTTTACATACTTCTGTGAATGTTTTACTTAGAAAATCTGTCCCTTGATCAGTTAATATGGTCTCTGGCATTCCATGGATACAAACAAAATGTACGACAAAAGCTTCAGCGACATTATTGGCTGTGTGATTTGGTAATGGTACTCCCAATGAAAATTTGGTTAAATCATCCTGCATTGTTAAAATATAGGTATTTCCAGAAACAGTAGTTACTAATGCTCCTACTTTGTCTAGAAATATTTTTTCGAATGGCTTTGAACTTGTGGTGGTTATAACCTTTGATTGTTTAACTTTCCGATTCGTGACTTTGTTATTTTGGCAGGACTCACATTTCTTAATGTAATCCTTAACATCAGACTTAATTTCAGTAACTATGTGATAGTCAGATAGTGATTCTAACAATTCTCCATGTACTTCCTTAACGTTTCCATTGGTTATCAATGTGGTTTCGAATTTTACAAGAAAATTGTTATAGCTTTCCTCCTTTATATCTTGTATAGTAAACATTCTTGATAAAGCATCTACGTTACCATTTTGTACTCCTGGTTTATATTTAATAACATAATCGTACTGTTCTAACTGTATCCTTCACCTAGCTAATTTTGATAAATTATCCTTTAAATTAAATAACCAAGCTAGTGGTCTATGATCGCTTATGGCTCCTAAAACCTTCCCACTAGCATCTGTTGTTAGTATAAATTCTTTCGTGAAATCTGAGTATTGCAATACAGTTTCCGTACATAAAGCGTGTTTTAATTTTCCAAAAGCCCTATCACAGTCTTCATTCCAAATAAACGGTACATCTTTCTTTAATAAATTCGTTATAGGCCTAGCTATTGAACTGTAGTTTTCAATGAACTTCCGATAATATCCAGATAATCCTAGGAATGATTTAATTTGTTTTACATTTTTAGGTTCAGGGAAGTCAAGAACAGCTTGGATTTTCTTTGGATCAGGTCTTATTCCTGTTTCAGATATAACATGCCCTAAGTATATACATTCCCGTTTAACAAACTCGCATTTATCTGGTTGAATCTTTAAGTTATGCGTTCGTAATCGCTCGAATACATCTACTAACTTATTGTTGTGATCTATCAAATTTTCCCATAAATAATTATGTCGTCAAGATATACTAGACATTTAATTCCAATTATTCCAGATAATACATTATCCATAAGTCTCTGGAATGTCGAGGGGCTAGTTTTCATCCCCACCGCCATTCGCCTAAAGTGGTAGTGTGCATTATTCGCAGAAAAAGCTGTAAGTTCACGTGAACATTCTGATAACGAAATTTGATAAAAGCCTGAGGCAAGGTCAATCACGCTGAACAATTGACATTGTCCTAAATGATCGAGTATTTCCGTGATGTTAGGTAAGGGATAAAATTCATTCAAAGTCACTTGATTTAAAGCTCTAAAGTCTATCACGATGCGAAACTTTTCTTTACCACTTGCATCCAGTTCTTTCTTAACAAGTAAGAGCGGGACGTTCCAAGGTGAACTAGAAGGTTCTATAATTCCATCCTGTTCCATTTTATCTAGTTGTTGTTTAATCTCGGATTGTTGTGAATGTGGCAACCTATATGGTCTTTAATAAATGGGTTGTTGATTAACGTTTAAATTAATGACATGCTCAGCTGCATTTGTAAAAGTGAGTCGATCGCCTTCTAAATGGAATATTTCGGAATATTGCTCACATATTTCATCAATACTCATATGATCACTTCGTATTAAATTAAGGATTCTATTTACACGATTATCGTTGTTAATCTCGGCATGTACCGTATGTATATTATAACTCATCGCGGTATCATATAATATTCGATTCATTATACTTTCATTTATTTCCTTCGTTACTTCGGAAACATTTAATATGCTAACTATAACTAAATTGTATTAAGTTAACCAGTATCTATCAGCAATTCTATAAATTCTTTTCTTATATTGACAGACTGGCAAGTGACATGATTGTTGTTTAAGACTGATTCGATGTGTAGGTATTGTCGAAATCTTCCTCGACCGCGGCTATCAAATTTATCGGACGAGCGCCACTCATGTCGCCCGATATCGGCAAGTTTCCCGAATTATTATTGTACCTATCGTTATTCTGACGTAGATCGTTCGTTTTCAGCGTACAAAAATTTACTCACTTCCAATCGACAATCGTTCAAATTCGAAAATATCAAAAAAAAAAATCGTTCAATGCAATTTCCAAGGTAAAATAATATACAACACTATAAACAAGTAAATATAGGTACTTAAAGAAAATTGTTTTAATTTTTCAGAGACAGAAAACTCGGAATAAAACGTTTTCGAAAGAAACTCTGCAAACTGAAACTTTTGACTATGCATAGTGTAAATACGTACTAATACTAAATTTTATTCACATTTGTATTATTTAAATTATTAATTATTATTTATTAAATTATATTTAAAATAAAAATAATAATTGAATTACATATTTCAACGCATACTTCAGTGCATATAACTTTTTTGTGCATATTTTCATGATTTTCAATGCAACAACTTCCGAGCCCTACTTATGAACGTTTTTTTGTTGTTGCTTTATGAATTATGTTTTAACTTTTAATATTCCGATGTCAAATAAAGTTTCTTTAAATCTTATGTTTATGATTTATGTTGATTGATAATGGTTCGGCGTAAAAGTATCACCGCCTACAATTAGTTAACTATTAAGTTATATAACTAATTCTGAAATAATTTGTGTATGTAACAGTAGTACTGTAGTACCATTCCTGGGCCACCTCTATTTTATATCAATAAAAGATCACAAAGAAAACAATGTGCAAAAAGATCAGAAAATTGAAATGCAATAATAATAAAAATATTTTTCGCAAAACTTATGAAATGCAAGAATAATAAAAATATTTTTCCAAAACTTATGAAATGCAAAAATAATAAAAATATTTTTTAATAGAATTGTTCTATTAAAAATAAAAATCGAAATGTAAAAAATGTATTAAAAAGAAATTGAATACCTGAGTTAAAGGAATTGAAATGTATAATAAAAGAATGAAAACTATAAAAAAATTTAATAAGATACAAGAAAATGAAATGCAAAACGAAATAGAAAAATCAATATTAAATAATGAAATCTTTGTTAAGTTCTGTAAATATGAATACTTTAATAATAATAATAAAAAAAAATATTGAAATCATGAAATATAATCTAAATAATATTCCAATTAAAGGAAATATTTTAATTGTCGATCATGGACACAATGTTTCTGGAAAGCCTTATGCTTCTAAAATACTAGAATCGCCAACATGGCTTGAAATTTGTAAAATAGCAAATGATTTAATAATTACAACCAGTACTTTTAGATTCAAATATCTAAATGATATTTGTGTTGTTTAAGATTTAGAAAATATTAAAATATGTTGTCTTCGCATGGGAGGTACAGATTCCGATCACAAAATGTTTAGAACATAACTATATTATTAATTTAATTGTTTAATAGAATTGTTCTATACGTGACAATTCAACGCCTGTCAAACGATGCTCTGCTCTTGCGTCCTCAAAATGAATCATCTCGTAAGCATCGCAAAAAGTTAAAAAAAATCCTCCTTGATTACTCCATTATAGAAATATCGAATGGAGACACTCAGCTGCTCAGTGTGAGAGATATCAGTTGTTTCATCAAATATTAATGAAAATAATTTCGCTTCCTTTACTCTAGCTAACATAGCTTCTTGAATCAAATCTTTACATGTATCGATCAGTTCGTTTTGCACTGTTTTGCTGATATATGTTGCATTGGAGTTTGCTACTTCTAAATGTTGACGCAGATTTGAGTCACCTGACTCGATACGAAACCTTAGGAGAGCTCTAAAATTCCCCTCTTGATTTGCTACCACGCTATTTTGCTCATTTTTGTCAACATTTAGAATTATTTTTCCGTCGTCCCTATGCCCACGCAGGGGAATATTTTGGCAGCCACATAATACAATTGTACTGACAATTGGTAGCAAACGATCTCTATTTTCTTTTACCTGCGCCATTCGCTGCTTACAGACTTGGTTAGCAGCATTAAGGTCAGGGTTATGGTAAGTTACAAGAAAACTTTTCCCAGCTTCGACCGACATTTGGTGATATTTATTTCGCTGGTGTGTTAATAGAGACCCCTTTTCTCCAAGTAGGTCATCAAAAGCTTTTAAAGGTTGTTTAACAAGCCGTTTAAGAGGCGTATTTGTTTGAACTCCACCACCTGAGCCTGAATCAAATAGAGCACAATACTTGCAATACAGACCCTGGTCTTTGTGTGATAAAACGAGCCAATGGAATTTATTAAGATGTGATCTTTGAGCGTACTTTTTGGTTTGTTTTCCATTCTTGGTGACCACACAAAAAGGAAATTCGTAATTTATAGGTGGCATCCAGTGTTTTTCAAGAAGATTAGCTTTAGAAGAATTGTCAATGCTTTTGTTTCCTATTTTCTTCTTCTTCTCCTTGGGTTAATCGGCCGCTAGGACCATCCCGTCTCACAACCAATTCTCCAGGCATCTCTATTCATCGCCAAATCCTTCCAGTTTGCTCCGCCTCCTAAGTCTTCTATATCCCTCTTAACTAAATCTTCCCATCTCAATTTTGGTCTTCCCAAGGGCCTTTTTCCTACTGGATTCTGTTCTAGAACCATTCTTAGTAAAGAGTTCTGGCTTCGGATTGCATGTCCTGCCCACCGCAATCTTTTTTTCTTGATCGTCTCTGCTATGTTATTTTCATTAAAAATTTCTTGTAGCTCTATGTTTTTTCTTCTTCTCCGCTCTCCTGTGATGTTATCTTTTATTGGGCCGAATATCTTTCGTAATATTCTCCTTTCTAGTATTAAGAACTTATTCTCATCTGATTTCCTTAGTGCCCATGTTTCCGATCCGTACAATATCACTGGCCGTATTAGACTAGTATACAAACGTCTCTTTATCTCTCTTGATAATGATCTAGAACTTAATAGTTTCTCCAAACCATAATAATTCCTGTTTCCCGCTTGGATTCTCGCGGCTACTTCCTTGGTGATATCATTTTTTTCAGTCACAATTGAGCCAAGATATTTGAAAGAATTCACTCTCTTAAATTTAAAATGATCTACCTCCAAAACTTGATCCATCCAATTTTGTCTACCTATAATCATATATTCAGTTTTTTGTTCATTAATTTGTAGTCCTACTTTCTGTGCTGCGTCATTTAGTCTGCCACAGAGCCGTTTAACTCCATCTTGAGATTCGTCCATCAGTACTATATCATCGGCATATGCCAATAATGGAATAGTCGAGTTCCGGAGTTTTATTCCTTCGTGGGGTTCAATTTTCATTTCTCTTATTACTTTTTCCAATACCAGGTTGAAGAGAATAGGTGAGATTGAATCACCCTGTCTAAGGCCGGATTTTACTGTCACTAGATCAGACTTCACATTTCCGACTTTTATTTTGACCACGGTTTCCATGATGCTAATTGAAACTAGATTGACCAGCTTCTGGGGAAAATCGAACTCTTTTAGAATATTTATGAGACTTTCCCTATGAATACTGTCGTATGCTTTTTTGAAGTCAACGAATAGCGTATGTATCTCCCTATCGAATTCCCACGTTTTTTGATATAATTGTCTAATAATAAATATTTGGTCCGTCGTTGACTTCCCCGGTCTAAAACCACCTTGATATTCACCAATTGTCTGTTCTGTTTTTTCTTTTATTCTTGTTAGAATACAATTTGAGAACACTTTGTACGCCACATTCAATAGGGCTATTCCCCTATAATTATTACGGTCTTGTTTATTTCCTTTTTTATGTATTGGGCAAATCAGGGACGTTTTCCAATCTTCTGGAAATTCTTCTGTTACCCATATTTGTTTAATCACTTGCCAGATCCATTGTGTCACGTCCTCCCCTCCATTTTTAAGTAATTCAGCCTGGAACCCATCTTCACCTGGAGACTTATTATTTTTCAGATTCTTTATTTGTAAGTCTATTTCTTCTAGAGTTGGCTCTGGACATTCTTGGTTGTTTATATTTCCTAGGTCAAACATGAACAATTCGTCTGGTTCTTCACAGTTCAGTAGTTCTTCAAAATATTTCTCCCATTCTTTAGCTATACCTTCATTTGTAGTAACCAAGGATCCATTACTATCTCTAATAAATCGTTCGCTTCTTTTGAAGTCTCCACTTAAATTCTTAATAGTCTTATACATATCACGTGTTTTATTTGCTTTAAAATCTTGTTCCGCCCTTTCTAGTAAGTTACATACAAATTTTCTTTTCTCACACCTTAGAATCTTATCTGCTTCCTTTCGTCGTGTGATGAACCTTGTTCTCTTTATCTCATTATCCGTATCCTTTAACCATCCTTCACGAGCAGCTTTTCTTCTCCGTATTGCTTCCTCACATATTTTATTGAACCACACTTTTGATACATTTCTTTTTGTTCCTATAACTCCCGTCGCTGCTGTTTCAATAGAATCTTTGACTTTATTCCATATTTCATTCACATTGCTGGTATGTTTTATCCGCTTTTCTTCAAAAATCTTCTTGATTGTGTTGTTATAATCCTTGAGAAACCTCTTGTCTTCCAACTTCTCTACGTCATATCTTCTCATGCATGTTGTATTACATTTATTATGCTTTTTCAGCTTTATACGTACCCAAAAACCCACTAGTAAATGATCAGAATCAGAGTCTGCCCCACGTAATATTCGAACATTAGTAATTCCATTCTTGAATCTCTCATTTACCAGAACGTGGTGTATCTGATTCTTATATTTTCCATCAGGTGATATCCATATGTACTTATGTATCTCCTTGCGAGGGAACATAGTGCTTTTTATACATAGTCCTTTTCCTACTGCAAAATTAATCAGTTTCATACCGTTGTCATTCGAAACCTCATGTAGGCTATGTGTCCCAATTACCACTCTATACAGCGCTTCCTTGCCAATTTTAGCGTTAAAATCCCCTAGAACAATTTTAACATCACCAACTGCTGTATCCATTGTGTCTTCTAGTGTAGAATAGAACTCTTCCTTCTCTTCATCGTCGTTTTCTTCGGTTGGTGCATGAGCATTAATTAGAACTATTCGGAAATCTCTGGTCTTTAACGTTAGCGTGAAGATTCTTGGGCTAATATCTCTGAAGTCCTTCACCATGTGGATTATTGATTCATGTATCGCGAAACCAGTTCCCAATCTATGTCCTTGTTTACTACTTCCGTTAATGATGTTGTTTGAGATATTTTACTAGATCCTGCATCTTCCCATCTCACTTCTTGCAGGGCAATACATCTTATTTTATATTTCTCTACTACTCTTACTAAATTCAATGTTGCTCCTTGTTCAAATAAAGTTCGTAAATTCCAAGTACCACAAAATAAATCCGATTTCCAGTTTCCATTTTTTTTTCCAAATAATCTATCCCGAGGCTTGGTGTTAGAGTCCTGAACAGAATTTGTTTTACTAGGCAGAGTTGTTAACCCTGCGCTAAACCCCCAACCTGGAGGACCAGACTACCCCAACCACTTAAGGTCAGTGTAGGGTTATTGCAGTGTACTTATTAAGGTACACTGGGCGATGGGCACGCTACTTTCCCTACGCCTTATTTTGTTTCCTATAAAACAACCAATATCTGAAGAGTAATCAAAATTGATATGGGAGTCGTTTTTCTGTTCAGATTTAGATGCAGATAACGTATTCGTACACGGAATGTCAATCGCCAAATTATTTCTATGGTCAGAATTAGGTACCAAAGTAGATATAGATGACTCGTTTTGTCGATTGTCAGACCCAAGTTTTTTCTTCTTACTGAAGAATTTGTCTATTTTACTTACCGACCCGCTATTTCTTTTAAATGAATCACCCTACATAAAATACAGAAAGACATTTCAAACATTTTATACTAAGATAAAATGAAAATACAAAAAAAAACTATAGTTAAATAGGGAATGCAAAATGTTTTTACAGAGGGATATTTATAATTTTAGTTATTTTTGTATACCTATAGATTATAAGTAATTTTCTATTGGTATAGAATAAATAATATATCAGAAATCAAAATCACTACTACTTATTAAATATTTTATCATTTAACAAATATAAAAAATTATATTTATAATATTATTTTTTTTTTATTGTGCTACCAATATTAAACTATACCAGTAACAACCTATTTAAGTATTAACAATCAACCATGTTGCCGTTGAATATGATAATTATAAAATAAAAGTCCTTGATATATGACGAGAAACTTAAGATTTATGAATCAAAAAAGTGAATTTGCATTATAAATAAAGATATATTAAAAATGTTATAAAAGTATTGCACACTTTTTAATTTGTTGCTACACATTTCATAATTGCTACTGCATTGCGGGATCACATTTTACATATAGCTTGTATTTTTTCTATAATTTTAATCAAATATAATTAACTTATAATTAATGACGATAAGATATCGCTATAAACATATTATGAATTAGTTCGTACTTTATTTTAATAATGAAAAATAAATAATTTGGAATTTAAAATTTAAAATTCAATTATATGTTAGTATGTTATAAATTATATAAACTTAATTTTTGTACAAAATACATGTTTTTACTACGGATGTGTCCCTCAAGATTTCTAGAAAATAATAGGTCCATTGCATAAAAAGGTTGTAGACTCCTAATATAAACTATTAGCTTATACATTATAATCATTTGAATAATGAAATGCTCGATTGAAACTTCATTCGAATAGGAATTGTATCGATTATTACAATAATTATAATTATATACTCACCATAGTTTTTTTTCGTACTCGACGACTGATGCACGTGTCCCAGACGTTCACAGCAAAATAAAATGATTCAATAAGCAGTCAAACATTTAACGTTGTATATGGTATATTCAATTTTGTAACAAATTATTAGAACGCAAATTAGTGATTAGCGGTGGCTGCGTCGCCATTCCAAGTACCTATATAATATATAGACGTACGCGTGTCGTGTGTAGACTGTAGGTAAGTGTAATTGTACCTTATATTATTATACGGGTTGAAAATAATATTTCCGCCGATTTCTTATTAATTATTGTCAATCGTCAATCAGTTTATAAACACTATTAATATTCTTAGAAAATATATGTTTATTGGAAATAATGATTTTATGAACATGTGGTGATTTAGTTTAAATGCAGGCTGTAGCCTGTAGGTACCTATATAATATAATATATAAATAAAATATGTTCTATATATTATATTTTTATATATTTTTTTTTTTGAAAAAAAAATCTGTGAAACATTAAAATCACAATTTCTGCATATTTTAATTTTTAAATAAAAATAAAGGACTTAATTTTGATTTTTTGGGGTGGGTCATAACCCCCATGACCCCCCCCCCCCATAGATCCGCGCCTGCATGAGACGGACAGACAGACAGACAGACAGATATTAATATTATTATGTCCGTAAAGATTAATATTGTTATGTTATTTAGAAATAAATATAATTTAAATACGCGATTAAAAAAAAAAAATACATCTCTATTATAATAAATAATAGAAATGGAAAATTTGAAAATACTTTTAAATAAATGCAACGATCAATATGATTTTGTAAAAGTATGTGACTTAGAAAACGGAAAAAAATATGAGGTTACTCGTTTCAAACATATTGATACAATTTATGGTAAGACAATAGTTGTTATATTAGATAAAAAATTGCAAGTATTTTTACCAGATAGATTTTTAGATGTGTTTACAAAAAAAATTATTTCGTTATATAATCTAAGTTCGAAAAAAATTAATCTTGTTAATAATGAATTGCAAAATTTAGATAACGGAAGCACAAAGCAATTGATACAATTTGAATTAAATAATAATAATAATATATAATAAATGATAAAAAAATTGAAATAAAATCTCCTTGTTATTATAATTTAGATGAAAATTTAAAAAATTATTTAGGCTTTCAAAACATAACAATTGATTTTTTATTAACTATTAATAAATCAGCGATGTATGTTCCTACTTCCAATGATCAATATATAAATATAGAGAAAGAATATCAGATTAAAATATATAATGAAGATGTAAATTCAAATACAATTTATAAAATACATATATTGGTATTTATTCATTAGCTGAATTAGAAGCAATATTGAATACTGATAGAAATGATGATATAATAATTACAATAAATTAAAAAAATAAATTAAATATTGATACTAACTTGCATAATTATGATATCGATAATTATTTAAGAAATTCCATAAATTATTATACACAAGGTTTTTTTAAAAATTGTAATGGTGTTATAACGAGTCGAAGTAATAACATTAAAACTATGATAAAGGGAAATTATTCAATTGATCAATTGAATAGTAAATTACCATCATATATTAAATTACAAAATTATAATAATTGTATTACTATTACTTCAAAAACTGATTTTTTGATGGATCAAAATTTTAAAACAAGTTTAGGGATTGATAAAATGTATTTTTTATATAAACACATTGGAGAAGTCTTAAATAATAATAATATAAATAAACGATTATTAGAAGTACATTGCAATATAATTGAAAAATATTTTTCATCTGTTAAGGATAGTCATCACATCGAGGAAGATATTTTGTATAATTTTTATTATGATTATGATAATCCATATACAAAAACTAATTCAATAATATATATACCAGTTAAGGACATTTTCAAGAAATAAAAATAGATATTATAGATCAAAATGGTAAAAAATATGTTTTTGATAATGATGATTTTATTGTTTATCTTGATTTAATTAAAGAATAAATATTAAATTATTTTTCAATAGAAATATTCTATTGAAAATAATAGTCACTAGGAGATAAAAGTTGGAGTACTCCTATTACTCCAACTCTTTCTTTCTTATATTTTTATATTTTTTATATTTTTATATTTCTTCAATAGTACCTCTTTCAACATCAAACAAAAATTCATCTTCTCTTATGAAAAAAATATAACAAATTGTATCTTTAGGTAAATCTTCATGTAACTCAATATGTAAAATAATATTTTGTTTATTAAAAAGGATATTTTCTGGTTGATAAACTGTTTTAGTAAGAAATATTAATCTATATTCCTTAAAATCAGTTGGATCATTATACATCAATGGAAGTTCTTGACTATTTTTATGATAAGTTAATTTATATGAGATTAAATCATCATAAGATTGACAAAACTTATTATTATTTAAATCTTCATCTTGACGTTCTGCAGGATAACTTATTCCATTTATTTCAAGCCTATAGCTTCTAAGACGACAATTATCAAATTCACCAGGATCATGATCTTGAGTATTTAATTTATTTGTTTGAAATCCAAAACCACAAAACGTAGGAAGATTTTTACTTCGATATTCATTTGTTACATTAATTTTAATAGTTTTTCCTTTTATATTTCTTTCCTCAATCATTTGCCACGCTTTAAAAATAAAAGTATACTTTTTTTCTTTAGAAAATGTAGTTATTTCATTTACCAATAAAACATTTTGTAAAGCAGCGTATAGTATAACTGGAATCTTAATTGAAAATTCATCAATAATAATTTTACCATTTTCTGTTCCTACAACAGTTTTTCTTACCTTTTAACCATTTCCAATAACTACATCTTTTTTAAGTAATGCATCATCATCTGAATTTCTAGTAAAACATAATTCCATATCAAAATTGATAACAGGAATTGAAATGTCATTGAAAAATGGTAAACCAAATTCTGATAAAAAACCCATAACATTAAAATTACCTCCACCTTTAAATGTGCTTACAAAGCCTGAGTTTATACTTAGTCCATTTGAATCCAAAGAGTTGCAGCCTATCACACCTTTAATTGTACTTACTTTTCCTACATACTCAATTTCAGTTATTGTATTACCATGTATTTTAACTTGAACTTTAGTCCATAAATGTTTATGAAAATCATCAATTAGTTGTATTTTTGAATCTTTAGGATATTCTTTTCCATCTTTTTGCAAATATCTACCATACATATGTAACGTGCCAACCACTTCAACTCAATATTGATGGTATTTTGAATTAAAATGACAAGTTGATGATATAATGATAGTTTATTTGTATTTATTTAACACGAAAAATATTCTAAGTCCAAATAATTAAATTATAAAATTGTGGTAAACGGGTTGTGACTTAGTATCGACTTTGTGGCTGTTCTGCTAGTGCTCGTTGTCTTGGCTGGTGTTCGTCTGATGGACACTTGTCCATCGACGTATTTCGTCTGTTTTTCCTATTAGATCCCTCCTATGGCATTTTTAGTATAAAAATGGTACATAGCTGCGTACACCTGACGTCATTTCGGCGTCCTCTACGAAATAATGTTAATTGGGATTATATGTTTTCAAAGTTATCTATTTTTGTTATTTACGGCTTTTTCGTATTTCCTAGAATATGGATAATGCGCGCGTTCTATACTCTTATCGATGTGGCCGCCCGGACGCTTATATTATTACTATTATCGGGTTACGTGCCCCCTGCAGCATTTATATCTGTTATTGAATATAATATATTATATTATAAGCGTATTATACTTAATACAGCATAATATAATATAATATTTTATATATTATTACTATTATAATATGTACGTAGTCACAGCCCGTTACACCTCCTCGCCCTTTCAAAGGTTTTTGTAGGGCTACTATTTGTAGAACTACAAAAATCTTTAAAGGAATTTTACATAAAACATGGATATAATTACATAGTACATAAATTGTTAATAATTGTCATAAAGACGATTTTACATAATTTCTTTTCATGACATAATGATTTTCATTTTACATAATTTCTTTTACAATACATAATTTTTCATCACAAAACATAACAATATTTCTTTTTATAACAACATAACATAACGTAACATTTTTTTTTTATATATATAACATAACAGTTTCATTACATAACAATATATAATATATTTTTCATCTGATTTTTAAACACAATAACATAATAATTAAAATTTTTGGTTAACACATTATACCTTAATAACTAATACAATAACATACTATATTACTATAGCATTGGATACAATAATATTTTAATGTTAAGTTACATGTTATATATAATTTATATTTAATGATTACAAATATTTCATAATCTCCAATGGAAAAAATATTTTACATTGTTTATAAAAGTAAAAATTTAAAAAAAAATTGTATAATAAACCATATAAAATAAAAAATAAAATAAAATCTTTATTTCATTTACCTATGCGACTTCAAATAACTGGTCCATCAGGC
>CARXXK010000151.1:0-144666 GCA_949089665.1 Macrosiphum euphorbiae | reverse complement strand
AAAAATACTCTACCCGAATCTGTAGAAAAAAGTGGGTTGCCATTTAACAAAAAGTAAGTCAAATTGCGCATGCGCATACCGAGTGAGCTAAAAATTTTAAACTGGTCTGAAAATATGTATTTAAGTGCTTCCTATCGGCTATCACCTCCCGAAAACCCCATTTCAATACAAAGTCAGCCATCTGAGATATTCAGTGGTACCTAAAATCGTGATCACACTGTATATACAATATTAGTTATTACTAGGGGCCGGAATTATATTCTTTAAAAATAGCCAAAATAGATGCTAATATTCTCTAAAAAGTTGAAAATATTCTTCCAATATTCTTTAAAAATAATAATAAAATATGCAAAAAAAAATGCTTTTTATTAAAATATTTTCTTGAACTAAAAATATGCAGTTTATGCAAAATAATTAAGCAAATAATATGAACTCATATAAATAATAGGTACAGAATATGCAAAATAATATAAAAACCTGATATAAATAGGTACCTACCTACATAATAAAAAATACTACTTGTTAAGAAAAGTTTGATTTAATATTTAATTATTTAAATTTTAACTAAGGAAATTTTTGAAAACAGTTGACAACTATATTTTTTTCCATGTTCCCTGATGTCATATTTGTACAACGGTCCGTTAAAATGTTTTTATATGTGCTATTTATATTATTTAGGCCACTGCAACAAAAAATATCGAACATCTACAAAAATTAATCGATATATTCTCTAATATTTTTTATTATACGAAATATTCTTTTATCTTGAAATATTCCCAAATATGCAAAATAAACTTTTGCCATTAACTCACCTGTTTCATGATTTGTAAAGATTTCGAAGCCCCGTCTGACTGCATAGACTCAAAAAAATATGCAAGAATAGAATTCCGGCTACTAGTTATTACATACAGATCATAATGGTTGTATTCTTGTATTGAGGGGTGCTTATTGCTTATAGCTTATGCCTTATACAAATAAAAAAAAAATGTTGAGGGGGGGGGGGGGTAATTGGTGAAATGTACATACATTTCATCCCCCCCCCACAACCATGACCAAATTACGCCACTGCACATTAATAATTATTATTATCGTAATCCCGTATAGTTTTTATTTCTAAAATCTAAAATGAATACCTACAAATTCTAAAAACAACACCCGATTGGCACACTTATTAATTATCATTGTCCATTGATCCCAAACTTCAGTTAACTTACGAGTTGCTACAGTCGTGTATGGTAAACTATTCAACTTTTCTGCGTATTGTGTTAATTTAGTTGTGTACCTATCCTACCTTAATTAAAATTTATTTTTTCGTGAAGCATGTTTACATTATTCTTTCAATGTGTAGTAATATATGACTAATAATAATGGGTGGTGCGGCTAAAAATATAAAATTACCGCAAACCACCCAAGAATCGAAAACAATTTCTGGTAGGTATGTTTAATAAAAATACGAAACTTGAAATAGTAATAAGCAAGCAAAAAATAAATATTATAATTTAAAATAATATTAATTTGTAGATATAATATATCGTATAGGCAATAAGTGATGAATCAGGTAAAATTGATTTATAGATGATGCAGTTGATATATTTTCAAAAATAAAAAAAACGAAGATATCCTTTAATAAGCTACTAATATTTTTGTTTATCAATAAATATTGCCATAATAGTTCGCAGACTTTTAAGTTTTAATTGATATAGGTGTACAGTTGTTTTTATAAAATATCTGCCACCTTCTATTTAAAAATGATTATATTACCTACCTAGTTAATGAAAAGGGTAGCATAAAAAAATGTAGATAATATAACGGTCAAAACCCTGGTCCGGTCAAAACCTTTGTCCCCCTCAATTGAAAACTGAAATGACTCCCCTGTTTGTCTGAGTTTTAAACTGTTTTTATTTAATTATTCAGTACCTATAACAGTAATATGATTCTTAAACCTGAATCTTGCGTTTCTCATAGTTGTGGAACATACATACAAATATGGACCTAACCTAACACTGGATGTAATATAATTTTAATGTATCTGAATGTTTTAATATCATTCGTATTACTAAATAAACTAATACAATTATTATTGAAGTGAATACTTCTTAGTGGACTTGTGAGACGTAAACGTTTAATCCTACTAAGGCGTATACCTACTACCAGCGCTCCGCTCCACTTAACTCTTATAAAGTTAGCAGCATAACTATGCCAGACACATATATAATACACCCAACAAACGTGTTGGATTACTCCCAGACTTTGATGAACTTTTTTTGTCGGTAGAGCTTTAGACACTCTTGTGCTGCCATCTATACTCCAACGGCACAACTTTACGTTAATGTGTTAATGTATATTGTACAATTTATTTTTTCTATGCTTTTATTTATTATTATTATTTTTTTTTTTTTTTTGTATTATTCTGGTTGTAGTTGTTATTCGTTCTGTAACTTTTGTTTTTTTCTCAAACGTTTGATATAACGTTCGAGGACCAAGGTCTATAATAATAACAATTTTTCTATATTTTTTACGAACGAAAATCATAAAAAAAATAATTCAATATACGTTCGCGTTTGGGACGGTATAGACGAATATATAGTTCAAAGTCAGCGAGATGAATTTGAAAATCTTTCAGCTATTTATTTTTATTTTTCGTGAGTTAGCTGGCGTATAAGAATCTAAACGCAATTGGATACATAATTGTATTTTTAGCATTGATGAATTTTGATTTATGTTTTTTATACGGTTCGTGAACTGTTAGAATCCATTTTATTTCCCAAATCGTTTAATTGTATATCAATATTGTTTACAACAAATTATTTTTCCTTTTTGTATTAATTAGATAACTCATACAATATTTTCGAGTCTTAAGACCATCGGTATCTACAAAATATAACTCGCCTGTTACCCACCAAAGAACACTTAATATTTTTGTAAACATGGAGGCGAATTTTGTGTGACCTCCTTCAACGATGGTTTCTCACCGTTTGAATCCGGTCTTGTAACACTCTATACTTGAAAACACACTCATACCTATTTTAAGTATCTAATGTGTAAATGTTTTATTAGACGACATGCATTTAATACATAATTCGAGTCATCGACACATCACTCGCCACGCCTTGTAAACTTCTTTTGTACATATTTTAACATAGATATATTTTATCATCCACCAAATCTGATCGGTACGTTAGCGTGCAAAAAAATGGGTTTTACTAAATATAGGATTAACGTATGGATTATCTTAGTTGTTTCAAACATATTTTACCCGAGTAAAGGAAAACTATAGAAAGTTATTATTTGATGTATACAATATTTGTTTGCAAATATTATAAGCTAAAGTATAAATGTAATAAATACAGAAATTATTTTCACCAGTAAAAATAATAGTATTTTTAAGAATAAAAAGAATAACAAACAACGGTTAGGTAATTTATTATGGGGGTAAGTGCGTTATTATAATCGTTATTTATTGTTGAAAAAAAAGAAGTTCTGAGAAGGTGCAGTGTATAAGGCAAATACATAAATCAATTAGCTAAGCCACCGTTGAGAATATAACCTATATTTATTGGCCATACGTTTATTATGGTTTTGGAATTTAATGATTGATTGTACTGTAATT
This sequence comes from Macrosiphum euphorbiae, assembly GCA_949089665.1. NCBI lineage: Eukaryota > Metazoa > Arthropoda > Insecta > Hemiptera > Aphididae > Macrosiphum > Macrosiphum euphorbiae. The sequence goes on along the minus strand of CARXXK010000151.1, from coordinate 141,056 downwards.
TTAAAAACAATGACGCCCGAAATAAGCTTAGTTATACCTATCTAGTTCACCTGCTTTCCATACTCCGACACAGCATGGGTTTCGTACCGTAGTGGTCGTTGGCACTTATATTAGGTAAAGGTATAACACTCATTCAGACTTGTACAGTAGGTGTATACTTTAAACGCAGTTGCAGGTTTACGAGCCAAGCAATCGTTTAAAACATTATAATAGCTGCACAGTCTAGCTAGGGTTCTCATAACTATTCTTTTTCCCGTGACCGGGCATAATAGATTCGACCAAGGGTGTGCATCATGCCGCTTGTTTATTTAAAATATACTACGAGCACTTGCGCGATCAATCATAAAATATGGATATGTTATTCTAAGCTTTTCTCGTTATTTTATCATATGGAAAAATTTACCATTATACTTTGAGTAGGTATACGTTCATTACAAAATTGAAAATACATTAACACTTAACAGTCCACTCGAATAACTCAAAATACTTTAACACACATTGAATAACATAATATATACCTATCTATGATGCATTAATCTTCGCTTTCGAGATTAAACAGTAATTTACAAATTAAATATTAGTCTACATTATTATTATTATTACTCTACAATATTAATATTATTCCACAATCGGGAAGTACAATATGATATAATCAGAAGTTCAATAAATTACAACTAATACGCCAAGTTATCATAATGTCAATTCATTGATCAAATTAAAATATATATCCTAAATGAATTATGTGTGAAACGTTTATAAAAATCCGTGTCTTATAATATAATATGCGGAGGAAGGGTATATTATTGATATTTTATTCAACAATGTATCGTAAACAACTGTCGCGCGGGTCCGTCCAAAGTTTTCGACAGACACGGATGTATTAAATCCAGACGATCGGTATGCTCTATAATCCTATCACGGTATAATTATACTGACTTAACTAAGGTGCAGTGTCGTAAGACTCGTCTTAAACAGAGATCAGCCAGTGAAACGTGTGAAATCGTTATGTTTATTATATATAAATAAAGGTACAAGTTGAGTAACGGTCATCAAAATATAAATATCGTTTCGATGTCACATGATGGCTATAGTATTTCGGACGTACATCCATAGTATTACTGCAATTTTATTGCAAAAGCAGGTCCGTGTCTCACCAAGGGGCCTATTCTTGAAATCATACGGATTGGATCCGTATACGAACGATTGACATGATGATTTCCGTATACGAACAAAAAATCGTATTCTTGAATATTTTTCATTCGTATACGAATCCGCGTTCCCCAAATCGTTCGTATGGGAATACTATCCTAATGGTACACAGCGGCAACGTCCCAAAATATGTCGTTTATCGTGGAATGTAAAATAAATTCTATACAAATATTGTGAGCGCTTACTTATGTTACTAAGAAATATTATTATTTTATATTCATTTTTATAGTACCTATAGGTACTAATAGCTTTGCCATTTTTTTTTTCATTTTACCGTTTTATCTCACAACAAAATGTCGTTTTAATTGTTGTAAGTTTTAATAACAATGAAATTATAATAAAATATGTGATTTAAATAAATACAAATCGAAGAATCGAAGGTCAATTAAAATTAATAGGTATACAATAACTATATATTATATACCTAATTAATATTGATTAATTACTATATGATACCTACATTATATAGAATATTATTATTATTTATTAATAGGTATTTATAATCAATGATACAAAGTTAATGCTTAAACAATAGTAAGCTTATTCATTTTATATATAAAAAATAAATAAATTAATAGGTGATGCTCGTTCTATGAAAATATATCCGTTTTATGGATTTTTAAATATTCATAAGAAATGTTTACTCTGCGTAATTTTTTGACAATTTTCAATTTAAGGGAATAACATTTGGACCGTTTAACCATTTTTAAGTCATTCAACACTAAAATTCAGTTTTTTTTAATATAATTTTAAGATTTAAATTGTTTTTTGTTCAAAACTAAAAAAAAAATCTGCATTTTTAAGCACATTGATTTTAATTTTTAAGGTATAAAAGCAGTTTTTAGGGAATTACATTATTTACATTTCTATCTATAGTTTATTACTAACGGGTGTTATTTATCTAATTACGTATGTTATATAGGTAACTCAATAACATATTATAATTATAATATTATAATAATTTTATATAAGTATAAACTCACAATTGAATTTAATAAACGACCATGATAAAACATTGTGGTACTTAGTTTATTCGTATACGGAAATATGTTTCCGTATGCCATACCCCACTCGAATGAATCGTACGGATCTTTTTCACACGACCGAACACATTCGTATACGTAAATATTTCAAGAATACCTATTTTTTGGATCATGTGGAAAGTCGTGTGGAAACCACTATTTCCGTATACGGATCCAATCCATATGATTTCAAGAATAGGCCCGATAGTCACCTGATTCTACTTTGTGATTCTATCCCGTTATCCTGCTTTCTCGGTGACTATCTCATGATTACTTTTTTAGATTCATTTTGAGCGGAGCGATGAATGTGTTGGTTTTACAATGATGTGTGTTTTTTTTTTTTATATTATTATATTTTTATTTTTTTTTGTGTCTGTCATCACGTTTTGGGATAGTAAAAGTGCTTAGATTTTTTTCAATAGTACCTTTTCTGATAGGAAAGTGAATTTAGTTGGTACTTTGGGGGGTTAAAAGTAAACATTTCCCAGTAGTTTTCACAAGCGCCGGGAAAAACAACATAAAAATTAAGGAAAAACGGGAATTTTTACGCAAAATTGGTTTTCCAAAAAATCGATTTTGGTTTTTTGTGTAACTCTAAAACAAATGAAAGTATATACATGGAATTTTCACTGGTTGTTTATATTTGCATTTTCTATACACGATAACATTTTCAAAATATTTTGATTTATTTTGAACTGTTTAGGGACATTTTCATTTTCCATTTTTTTTTAGTTTTTTTTCTAAAAAAATCAATAAAATTTTATTTGTTGGTTGCGAAAGCTTGAAAATTTAAAAGAAAGCTCCTAATATATTGTTTCAAAGGCAGATGAAAATATTAAAAATCCTAAGTCACAATTTTTTTTATAAGCATTTAAAGTTCAAAAATTGTAAAAATATGGAAAAATCACGAAAATTAGCGAATTATTTTGAGTTAAGAATTCGTAAAAATTTTTATTTTTAAATCTAAGATTTGAAAATGTAATACAATATTACTCATAAGTTTGTCTACTTTTATCAATAAAAAAATCTCTACCGGAATGTCAAATCAAATTTTTATGAGCGTTTGAAATTCAAATTTTTACAACATTGGATGTTCACTCGATTTCTCATGTAGCGATTTCCTTATTTTGTTGTAATTCAAAAACGAATAACTGTAGATACATGCAAATTTCACTGAATGTTTATATTATCATTTCCACCTATACACCATACAATTTTGAAAATGTTTGACTCTTTTTGAGCTGTTTATGGACATTTACAGCTTTCAATTTTTTTTAGTTTTTTTTCTATAAATATCAATAAAGTTTTATCTGTTGGGCCAAAAAGTGTAAAAATTTAATACAAGGCTCCTGATATATTGTTACAATATCAGTTGAAAAATATTAAAAATACATAGGCACAGTTTTTTTTTATAACCATTTAAAGATCAAATTTTGACAAAATTTATCAAAATCTCGAAAATTATTAATCATTGTAATTAATAAATTATAAAATGTTCAGTTTTTATAGCTAAGGATTGCAAATTCAACACAAAGGTTCTCGTAAATAGTTCATACTGTAACCAAAAAATCTAAAAAATATATGAACACAGTTATTTTTTACAGACATTTTAAATTCAAATTTGGACGAAATTACATATTAAAAAACCTAGAACAACTATTTTAGTTGTTTTGTTGTGATTGAATAATATTATTCGTGGATACTTGAAACTTCTAAAGTGTACTATTATATATCTATGATAGTATCACGGTTTTTGTTGATGTATAACGCGTTATAAGTACCTAATGGATATTGTGATATGATTAGTTTGGAATTTATTATAGGTACCTATTATAGGTCAAATTTTGGTTTAGTACCATAGATATGTATAATGTATATAATATGTCTTATACCTAGACTGACATACTGTCTCCGCTCAGAATCGTTTTTCTTATACAATGATATTATATCGTTGAATTCAAATTTAATATCATCCATTATACAGTGACCCACTTGTAACCTACTGTACAGCAGAGCGACAACCACTTGCCCACCTTTTTTTATCTTACTATTGAGGTAAAATAAATAAATAAAATTACAAAATTGTAGTTTTTAGAAACATAATATTAACTGCCAAATCACATAATAATTCCATGTGACTATTATATACATATAACTAGTCGTAGTCCAATATAATATAAGACCGATCAAATTTGAGTTCAACATTTAAAAATTGCTTCTTTTGTAGCCTTGTAAGAATGACAGGAATGCCACTATTCTTCTTGAAGCTGTCTGCGTAGCACCATTCGTGCGAATTTCACATTAACTTTTTATTTTTAAGCCGTAACACTTCGGATTGATCGTCGAGACGGTCGTATGACTCCTACGACAGTACTATGAACTTTTTCCATGAAATAGGGATTTGTTAGTTTGAATTATTGAACAATTTATACTTACTTATATATTTTATTTATTTGATTGATTTCAAATCGTTGACATCGACATTTGTGCATAAATTATACCAATCTATAATCTTCGTTTTACTTATAGCGCAGTTGTTATAGGTAAACGTAAAATCTCATTGATTTTATGTGCCAAACCAACAACTCAGAACCACACTAAAGTTCTATTATTTCTGTTAAATATTCCTAATCCGTTGACTTATCCATTTGTCAGATGAAAATAGTTGAACACGATTATCTTTTATTATTGATCGATACATTTGACAACCTTTCTTGTCACATTTTAGAGTTAAGATATTTTTTATACATTTAAAGTCCCAGTGGAATAATGTTTCTAACTTTAAATATGACATCAAATTTTGATATTTTTGTTTTACCGAATAGGCTGATAATTATAAAGATTTTATAAAAATTGTACTACATCAATTATAGTGTTTTTGTATATATATTATATATAAACATTATCTAATATGTATGTTATGAAATTTTTTATAGAATAATTCACTTCAAATGTTTTACATTAAAAATAATTAAATTAACATTAATTCTCAATAGTCATGCTAAGATACTCTCTTACAACTACAAAATTTCAAAATCGTTACAATAATATCTGTAATAATATGGTAATATATTATTTCTATTATTGCTCTCCCTTTCAGACATTATCAGACTCATCTGTTGGTCATATATTCGACATCAACCAAAATAATTTGTTTTTTATCACAGATAATATTTTTTACTACAAATTTTAAAAATACGTCATAGATAAACGTATATGCTTTTTGACAAGATAAAAAAGAGTTTTCTTAAAATAGATTATTGTGATTGTTATTATCAAAATATTCTTTGAGTTATTGTAGATTTTTAGAAATTTAGATAATTTTTAGTTTTTTAAAAGATTAAAATATTCAACAGAGTAATATAAAACACATGTTTGAAAATAAGATTCAAAAATGCACTTGGTTTCTCTGCTACATATTACAATATAGTGGCAAACTATACAAAGGACGGTCACATTCTCTCGGTGAATGGACGAGTACATAGCATAATTTCCTTTGATGTTTATACAGAGTTAATACTGTTGTATAAGCAACTGATTACCGTTAGAGCAACGTAAAAAATATTTTTAATTAAAATTTGAAGAACATATGAAATAATATGTAAATATGACCAAAAAGGTAGGTTGGTATAGATAGGTAAGATTTTGCGTAAGAACGAGGCATATTTGCATTTACCCACACAATGTGGTATAAATAATTAAACTATTCCATTTAAGTATAAAGACGTTTGTAATAATGACAAAGAACCAAACAATCAATATCGGCGACAATTCGTATTTCGTATTTCTTTTATCGAAAAGAAAGAAAGCGAAAACAACTCGAATGAATAATTGTAATAAAAAAGAATAATAACTTACTTACAAACCATTATTCGAATACGAATCCCAGACTTTGTATAATATTATATTAATATACAGGTTACATATTCACGCTATATACAGGAAGATTGTTTTTGACGTGACGGTATAACGCACTCATTGTTTTGGATAATTTTTTTCTTTATTCGCATAAATTGAAGTACTATAACTTCGAAACTTAATTAATTGTTATTATTTTTTTTTTTTTTACTTTTTTGGATGGCACAATACATTTTTAATGAATGAATATTTCATGTAGTGTTTTGATGTATAAAAATGGTACTTCGAAACTAGTAGTTAATTATAGCCATAACTTAAAACTTTAAATACTTATATAACTTAAAAGTATTTAAAGTTTAAAAGAATATAGTTATGGACTAACATGTTGTAAGGGTGCTTACCCCTATTCCGCTCCACTCCGCTTATCCAAACTTTAAATAATAACACGTGGTGCAGCTTTAATCCATTTCTGTGGCTGGCCATTTCCGCGGAGATTGCTGTCGTCCCCTCGCCCGATGTGCACCAAACCATTATTAAGCAACATTATATATATTATTTTTTATATACGAATGGCCATTAAACTGTACCTACTTTATATTGTCTAAAAGAAAAATGCAAGTTTTATACACTTTTAAATTACGACAAAACGTATAAAAAATAAATACCTACGACTTGCATGTTTAATTCTTTGATTATTCGATTTAAATTCGTATTTACTATTTTCATTCTATTATTTTAAAAAAAAGGCGAATAATTCGACGCCGGCCAACGTCCATTAATAATTATTAGGTAGGTACCTACTACACCTTAACTCAATCGACCTACACCTCACTCGGCAACGGCACTCGAATATTTCAAGATAATTTTATTAAAAAAAAAAAAATAAATAAATAATGACTTTTTATCATGGAGAAGCCGCAAGCGTTTTGGTGTACACATCGATTTAAAATGAAGAGAAAAAGTAAACAATTAATGACCTCTATCCAACGATATTCAATACAACGGTAAAATACGATTGCGCGCATTTTACCTTTTTCATAATACGATTGCGCATGTTTTAATGGGACAATAGAACATACATTTTTGGTAAGATATATGTACGATGGCTAGTAAAACTTCATGCTACGTTGCCAAATTGAAAGTAATTTAATTTTGCTTGAGCTAAGAGTTTTTAATAATAATTTAATAAATATAATAATAAATTACACGAACAAATCATAAAATACATATAAAAATAAAATACCCTAATATGTTAATTAATGTATACCATCAACAGTCAAAAAATAAAACAGGATTATAATATTATTTTTACAATTTCTGGTGCTAATTCGGTATGCGCTCTACCAACAAGTTTCTGTTTCGGTATGCGCTCTACCAACAAGTGCTGATTCGGTATGCGCTCTACTGAAAAGTGTCTGAGTCGGTATATTTAAAACGATTATTCACGATCTGAATTTCTTAACCCTGTGACCCACTTGGGGAGGTGTTGCACAGCAAGTCGGGGGATATTTTCGATTTGCGGAGCGGAGCGACGGCGCCGAGGAGCGTAGCGACGAGTGCCGCTAGCACCGCATCACTGTACGATGTTCTTAAAAAGATGAGATAATCTGCAGATAAATACGACATTAGTTATCTTAGAATTTGTATCATCGTGTTATTAAATTTGGCAACATTGCACAATCGTGTAATCGTATTTAACACGCGCAATCGTAAGCCAAAAGGGTATGAGCGCAATAGTAATGCGCGCAATCGTATTCTACCCCAATACAAGTAGGTATAAATATAAATTATATAATATATATCATATAGTAAATCTTCCTTACACGCGCTCGTGTACTGGCTACCATATATTTTTATAAACGTTACCTTGGATTTGGGTTAACGTTATATATTGATATCATTAATACAATTCCGACAGAAAAACCAACACGTATGAACATTGAACATTAAATATATTATATACATATAATATGTATGGTTATGAAATATATTATGGAAATAATTTAATAAAACACGTATATAATGTACCTACGCGTGAGGGGGAACTGCTGGTCCAGAACGATTTGTTTCAATTTCAACTCGAATCGTTTAAATATTTTAATGTCCACTGAAAAATACTGATCTGTCTTACGCGACTAGTGCGAAACGAAATAAATTACGCACTTGCGAGGCATTATGGATTCGTGAATTATGGACAATTCCTCCAGCAAATAACGACGTGCCCTGCACCACCTCCCACACACACAGTGCACACCTATATACACGTTATATTAAATAGTGATGTGGATTTTACGTAAAAAAATTTTTTGGTAATTTACCGTGTAAATTTACTGGTAAATTTACCAAATTTACGGTAAAATTGGTAAAATTTTTTTAAAATTCAAATTATAGCGTACCTGTTGAATTTGTTCACAATATAATGTAAAGAAGGCAAGATAAATATAAAATAAAGTATTAGTATTTAATCCATTTATTAATAATAACAATTAATAATTATTAATTTATCATAGTAAAATATAAAATAAAAATAATTTTAATCTGTTTCAAAAAAAAATAAAAAACAACTTATAGTATAATGAAAACAGCATGTGTAAGTTAACTATACCTATCACCTATGTATTAATAAGGGCCTCGCCACACTGCGGTATTTTCGCTGTCAGGTCCGGGCGGTTTTACCGTCGCGGCAATAAAACCGTTCGCGCCATCGCGCCAAACTAGAACGGTTTTACCGTTCGCGCCATTGAGCCAAATTAGAACTTAGGTTAGAACTTAGGAAGACTATACTCCATTCCCATACACATGTTGGTGACGATAGAACGTTTTTCACTTAATCATAGTGTTTTATTACTTAAAAAACAGTACCAGTAACCGCGTACACCATTACACAATAATTCGTATCAAGTAACTGTCGTTATCATTTTATAAAAATCCTAATTAGTAATTTGTATTATAATCCTAATATCTTGATAAAAAATACAAAGACGTACAAATAAAGTGGTCACTCAACTGTTTGAGTGGTAAAAAAAATGTAAATTGTAAATTGTTTTTTGTAAATTTACGGTAAATTTACTTTACCGGTAAAATTTTACATGGTAAATTTACGAGACTCACATCACTAATATTAAATATATTATATACCTACACGTGTGATTTAGCCGAATCGCCCGACGTTTAAAAGGGTACGTACGTGCACTACATAGTAATTAATAATAATAATATATTAAATATCTATTTAAACAATAATATAAGTTTAAACATCAAACTGTCATCTCCACGCATTATATGATTATTACTTTATTAAATAATATTATTATTGTTCTAATATTTTTTTTTTAAACACCACAATTTGCAATATGCATTTCACATAGATATTAAACGAACATTTTAAATACAATTATTTACTTTAATTTATTATCCCTCTGACTGCTAGCTTCAGCCCAATTTTAAGATACGCCTGTGCCATTACATTTTCTATTTAATTTTCTGCATTTTCTCAAGTGAAATAATCAAAGCGGAATTGTTTGTTTTTACAACGGCGACAGCATCGTTCCACAAGCCCACCTGTTAAAGTTCATTAAGATTTTAACGGCAGTAGTTATGTATTTGCTCATGATGTTGCCATGTATATTTATATATTTAACTATGAACTATCAGTAATTATTTGAAAAACATCGTGATTGAAATTTAAAATAAATATTTTACTTGATAATTATTGTCTCCAGGAAAAAAAAACAAAAGGGAATAATAGCGTTGCTATAATATAGCAACACCCGTGTACACCCTTATGCAGCTATGGTTTTTTTTTTTATCGTCATAACTTATTAGTTATACATTGTGCATACATGATAACAATTTCATGCCGACTTTACGAATAATAAATTGACGTTTAACCACAGAAGAGAAGTGAGGACATGGCGGTGCACAGTGTACACATTGTTTGATGTATTTGCGCTTCATTTAAGTCGTTGTTATTTCGATTGTGATTTGTGAATAAGGCGAAAAATATGTTTATTGGTTTTCGTCCGAACCACATGAATAATATGTATACAGAGTGATTCACCAAGTATACTAACATCCATTTTTTTAATTATGTATTTATTCAAGGTATGATTTTGGAAATTTGTAAATAAATGTTTGGCCATTTTGGCAGCATATTTTGAAATACTTATATTTTTTATACCATTTAAGAAGCATATCCTGCATATGGCAATAAAAACTTATTTTTTTCATTGAGAACAAAAAAATAATGTCTGTAAATTGTTAAGAAGGCGATTTTCATTAAAAATGAAAATATAAATTATATATAAATATAAATTCAAATATAATGGAGTAGAATATTTATTTGTTACTATTTTATAATTTGTAAAGTTTGTCTGTGGAAATAAATAACTACTATAGATTCAAATATACAGATTATATTTTTGCAATAATTTTTTACAAACTATTATTATTTATTAACCTCAGTAAATAAATTTTAAGATTTCAAAAACTATGATTTTAATATGTACCTACCTAGGTTTTCAAAAAAAATCATCGGTTTATCATTAATTATTTACAGTAAAAAGGGGGGTTTTCATTTGAAAATAATAAGACGATATTTCTCCAGGTGACTCTTTAAAGAATAGGTATAGAAAATCTAAGTTTTTCAAAATATGGTCCTTATGTATACTTAAAAATCTCGAAATCAGAAATTCAATATTAAATGAAAAAAGGGGAGCGAGCATGTTCGGTGAATTAACCTGTTTTTATATTAATTTACACACGTTATTTTAGGTAATTTAAAAACCTAAGTGCCTGTTTCTGGTGTATCCTTGTAATTTCTTATCAATAATATACCGTGATGTGATTGGCACAATTATATAAAAAATTCATGTTTTTTTTTTAAGTTTTTACTTTTTTTAACGACAACAAACATTTATAATTTTATAATTTTTGTATTCATTTTTAAGAATAAAAATCCAATTTCTATATATTAGTTATAATTATTTAAAGTTTGGATAATCCGAGTAGAGTGGCACACGGGAACCCTGCAAAAGGTTATTCCACTACTCCGCTCACCTTAACTTTAAATATTCATAATAAATTAACTATAGGTACTCGTTTGAAATTAAATTTGTATTTATCGAAGACCGAAGTGCCTACTTTGAAAAACTATTCTACTTCGGAATACGAAATTATAAATGTATGGTGTTTTCAAAAAAAAAAAGGTGGGTAAGTGGGTGTCGCTCTGCTGTACAGTAGGTTACAAGTGGGTCACTGTATAATGGATTATATTAAATTTGAATTCAACGATATAATATCATTGTATAAGAAAAACGATTCTGAGCGGAGACGGTATATCAGTCTAGGTATACGACAAAATAAATCAAAATATTTTGAAAATGTTATCGTGTATAGAAAATGCAAATATAAACAACCACTGAAAATTTCATGTATCTACGGTTATTTGTTTTAAAGTTACACCAAAAACCAAAATCGATTTTTTGGAAAACCGATTTTGCGTAAAAATTCCCTTTTTTCCTTAATTTTTATGTTGTTTTTCCCGGTGCTCTTGCAAACTACTGGGAAATTTAAATTTTGACCTCCCCAATGCACCAACGATATTCACTTTCCAATCGAACAAGATACTGAAGTCGAAAATCGAAGCATTATTTCGACTACTTATCGTGTACACAGACACAAAAAAAATAAATAAAAAAACACACATCATTGTAAAATCAATACATTCATCGTTTCACTCAGAATCTAAAAAAATAAAGATATAAAATTATGGGGAAAAAAAAGTTACAACTTTTAGAAATACTATGGGTAGGTAGACACTTAAATGGGTCACCTCGTGTATAATATAGGAACCTACACACACACACACACACCCTCATATTTGCACAAAACCTAAATGATTATAAATTGACATAATATTTCAGTCGAACTGTTATTTCAACAGTAATATTTAAAATTGACATTATGATTACTATCAACATCTACCAAAACACAGTGATGTTTAGCATAATATAAAAAACTCATAAGTATAACGTAACATGTACCAATTTCGTTGTATCACAGTATCATAAATAAATATATTGATCGTATTGGATAGGTGGTTTTTATTTTGAAAAAAATATTATTGGATTCACTTTTTGGTTTTACGACTCTGTTATACGACGTGCCAGAATTTTTACTGTACCTAACGCATTATTGCTGACGTTCGGCACCATCGACGGCGGATCGTAGAGGATCGGCGGATTTTACACCTGATCGATTTAAAATGGTAGGCAAGGTACCTACTATAATGCAGTTCACACGCAATATAACAATAACAACAATGATAATAATAATAAAAAAATAAATAATAATAATAATAGGTTCATCGATGACTATAAAAATGAAAAAAAAAACACAATAAACTCGCGTATATATATATTAGTATTATATGATAAATATAATATATTATTATACTATAGGGCAACTCATATGGGGAGGGCATATGTTGTATACATATCAATCCGATCGTAATAAAACGATCGATAAAGTATAATACAAAATAATTATAACTCGGAGCGTATAGACGATTAAAATGTTTTGTACTCGCGTTAAACATAATAATATTATAATATTATTACTATTATTATTATGGAAACGATTAAAAGCTGCAAAGGCGGCGTACAGATGCCCCACGACACACGTATATTATAATTTATAATAATACGTCATGTATAGGTTACTGTGCACAAGGTAACTGCCTGGTTCTTATAATAATAATTAGGGCACGGATGATGTTGCATTTGCAACTTTTTTTCTACTTTTTCAATTAATTTCTAAGTAAGTTTTAAATACGTTTCATGTAAGTACGAATTCAAATCTAAAAGTTTTAAGTGCAATTTTTTGCAATTTTTGGGATTTTTTCAATTTTATTGCAATTTTGTCGAATTTACTCATTTATACAACTATTTTAGCAATATTAAAACTTATATATGACTTAAAACCATTATTAAAATCAATGATATACTAACTGGACAAAGAAAATCGTTCGACGGTTTACCCGAAGACTTAACAGTAAGCGATTTATCTTATTTTAAATACGCTGCGCTTACATCAACCGACGTAGAATGAAGTTTTTCGAGACATAAGAACTTACTAGCTCCAAATCGAAGAGGGTTTGATTTCGAAAATTTAAAACAAACACTTATAGTACAGTGCAATGATGTATAATATAATAAATTTATAATACTTTGATAATTTAATGTTTATTTAGTTTTATTTTATGTTTATTTAATTTTGTTTTTCACCAATAAACCTACGCCATATGCAAGAAAAAAAAATAATGCAATGTATATATTTTGTTTTGAATTATTTAGAATTTTAGATTATAATTTATAACAGTAAACTTAAAACATTTATAACAAAACGTTGTTATTTTTTAGTGCAATTTTTAATATTTTTAGTGCAATTTTTGGTATTTTTTAGTGCAATACTGCAATCAATTTTACTATTTTTTTAGTACTACAACATCCGTGCCCTAATAATAATAATAATATTATATTACAATATAATATGATCGCGTGTGACGTACGTGACATTTTCAAGTATACATATAATATATGTATGTTATTCTTATGTAGAACTTTATAATGTTATTGAGATAGTTTGTTATATTTGAAGACTATTTGGGTAATAGGTACATATTGTTGACTATTGTTTGCGGTATTATATATATACGTTACACAATAATTATTATAATATTTTGTGTCTCATTAGCTTAGTCGGTTAATGATTTCAAATTTTCACCAACGGATACAATAAACATCGATAATTTATAGTGGATAGTATTTTTACGAGTTATTATAAACACTGATTTAGATATTATATGATTTAATTATGTAAGCAGATAATTGTTTTCTTATGTTATTTTTATCCATTAAATTATTGTCATACAAATATTAACTATTGATAATCACATCTAAACATATAAATTGGAAATTGTATAAAGGTTCCTCTGCTATTACGCGTTATTGTAACTTTTGAATATTTTATTATGTGTTTAATCCCAAAATAAGCCACCTGGAATTCAATAGAACCCAAAAGTTATTTTTCCGCAGCATAAAAAATTAACATCAGTCTTATAATTTTAACACAAATAATAAGTGTTACTAATAATGTTTAATTTTACTTAGTTGATTCTCACCAATTTCATGATTAATAATTTATGATTTATTCCACCCGTTAAAGAAATAATAAAGAAATATATATGTTTCGTAATTGATAAGCCAATTCTCCAATCTAGCAAAACAAGTATAAAGTAATTTTCCTTCCCTTCAAATACAGTTTGTAAGTCTTAGATTATAAGCCTTAGATTGCAAATCAGTAGACAGTTTAAACTGTATCTAAAATTAACAAAGGCTGATTTTATATTATGTATATATTTTTCTTCTTTAGAAGTTTAAAAAAAACTCTATTAGGTTTAATAATTCAACCCCCTAGCAATAAAATTACCCACAATATCTCCCTAAAAGAAACGATTCAAATATTTTAGATCAACTGATAATATTCCTCCACAGTAAGGGTGACATCTCACCAGCTTACTGAGAGGTACTTTTTAAAAATCTCATACTAATTCATAAAAATATAATATGGGAGTGCGAAATCAAATATAATTGAGGGGTAAAATCTCACTAGCTCCCTTCCTTCGTTATATTTATAATCATTAAATTACCAGTAGAAAAGAAATGGTGGGGTATTGTTGGTCATATACACATGGCGTATAGGTATACTAATGAATAAAAAAACATTATATTCTCATATAAAGTGGGGTACTGGGATGATGTGTTGTTCACTTAGATGTTAATTTAGATGCTAAGAGGACATTTTGATCAAAAAGTTACCATTAAGATCCTCTTTTTTTTAGTTGATTATTTTTTGTTATTGAATAATCAGATTAATAAAGTAATGAAATATAAATAAGGTTTTGAATTGGTTGTTTTAATTAATTAACTCTGACATTCCACTTATATCTTATAAGCACCGACTTGGTCTATCAACGTGATATTGTACATGCAAATTGTATAGAAAATATTTTTCAATAATAATAATAATTAAAAATAAGACAAATAAAAGTCGTTGTTAAAAACTAGTAAAATATACCTCATTATTAAAGATCAGATGAAGGTATGTGCACTGAATCATGAAATGTATTCTTAAAAATGAAGAAAGTAAGTAACCGCTCTGTTGTACAGTTATAGGTGTCGAGTGTACCTCGTCATTAAATAAATGATAAATCATTGTATTCGAAGAAGGATTCCAAGCCAAGTTTTTCTGTCAACCTATATCATTATAAACCAAAAAGAATATTTTTTAATAATGTATGTATAATGGGTATTGCTTTTATAGAAATGTATTTTACTATCAGTGATAGTGTGGTGCAACAGTAGGTAGAATTAATGTTCACCAAAAGTATTACATTTATACAATAATTAACAACTAGCTAATCCCGAGCACTAAAAAATGACAATACTCTTAAACAAATTGTCATTGGTCAACTTCATTTGGGTGTAATTCTTTGTAATTGCAGCCACCCTAGTAGTCAGTACTTCAGATAGCGGATAGACAGCATAGTTTTAAGCTGACAATCCTCAGGTGGATTCCGGACACGGCCTAAGCGGCTATAAGTGCAACTAACCTTGGTAGGCAATGTGCGAAAATTTGATATTTGCTTGAATCTGATCTGCCCGATTAATCAATGGCAATCCATACACAAAAAAAATTCTGATATCTACTATTACTATTATAATCTGCAATCAATAGCAACCATTTATAAACAAATAAAAGTTTCAATTTCACCGTCAGTCTCAATTCTCAAATTCATTTTCTGAACACCTCTAATTTACCTTTTTAATTTTTCTCAACAAATCTATTTACCAAATTTCATCAAAATCGGTTCAGTGATTTAGGCATGAAAGGGATAGTTATTATATTTTATTATATTATTTTTATAAGCTATCGAGGCAATACTGACTTGTAGAACAGTGTGAATAGGTTCGTGGTAAAAAATTACAATAGCATAAAATAAATCTAAGTGTTTCGAAAATGTTGTTAATTTTATAACATTTAATAATATAGAAAGTCCCCACTCATAATATTTTTGAATTACAATAAAATAACTAAATCGTTCCTCTTCATTTAAATATTGAATATCGTCCAACTTCAATTAATGTCTAAAAAAAAATTGTATATTTTTTAGTTTTTTATTTTCAGAAAGAACTTTTTATGAGGAATATTGTCGTAAATTTTATTCTAGGGTATAGATATTGAAGATTTTAGTAATTTTTAACTTGTTTTCACACTTTTGTGATTTTGACGAATTTTGTCTACATTTAAACTTCAAAAAGGTTCTTACAAAAACATCGTGCATAATATGTATTTTTAATATTTTTTAATATATATAATAACAACCTAAAAGGAATCTAGAATTACATTTTCAAGCTTTTTCACTGAGCACGAAAATCAATATTTATGGAAAAAAACATTAAAAAATATGAAATGTCTATAAATAGCTCAATAAGATTCAAATATATTAAAAGTTATAACATGTATAAAAAATGCTAACATAAATATTTGTATTTTGTTTTTTTCCAATTCTTAAGTAAAGTAGATTAATTATTTTTAACCGGGGGTAAATATGGGGTATATTAATTGGTTATTGTTTAGATTATAGATATATATATGTATAGGGAAAACGGATTGCCTATTTTTTCCTAGAAAAAAAGTGTTAACAGATAATAATATAATAATGAATTGGAAAAAAATATTGTAATTCTAAAGCATATAAAATGCTTAGTTTTTGATTTTGAGTGGAGCGATAAATGTATTGATTTTACAACGATATGTGTTTTTTTTTAAATTTTTAATTAATTTTTTATTTTTGTGTCTGTCAAAACTTTTTAGGACAGTAAAAATGACTAGTTTTTCTTCAACGTATCTTTTCTGATAGGAAAGCGAATCTAGTTTGAACTTTAGAAAGTGTAAAGTAAAAAAATTCAAAGTAATTTTCAAAAGCGACGTGAAAAACAAAAGAAAAATTAAGAAAAAACTGGAATGTGTACGAAAAATCTGTTTTACAACATTTGATATTCACTCGATTTCTCATGTAACGATTTTCTTATTTTTTTGTTATTAAAAAACGAATGACCGTAGATACTTGAAAATTACACTGAATATTTATATTAGCATTTTCAATACACATAAAATTTTGAAAATAACTTTACTCTTTTTGAGCTGTTTACGGATATCGTCAGTTTTTAGTTTTTTTATTTTTTTTTTCTATAGATATCAATAACATTTTATTTGATGGTTTAAAAAGCTTGAAAATTTAATGAAATGTTCCTGATTATTGTTATAATAGCAGTTGAAAAATATTAAAAATACATTTTCACAATTTTTTTTAAAAGCATTTAAAGTCGAATTTTGACAAAATTTATCAAATTTATAATGCAATAATTATTTTGTAGTTAAAAATGTAAAAATGTTCAACTTTTATAACTAAGGATTGAAAATTTAAAACAAGGGTTCACCTAAATAGGTTATAAATAAATTACTTTATGCACAATAATAACATTAAATATACATAGTAAGAAAATAGGCTGACTGACCGTTTTCGCTCAGAATCGTTTTTCTTATACAATGATATAATGTCAATGAATTCAAATTTAACACCATCCATTACAGTAACCCACTTGTAAGTTGTAACCTACTGTAAAGCAGGCGACATCCACTTATCCACTTTTTTTTTTATTAATTTTATACAACTTAGGTAGGTATAAATAAATCACTGCAGAGATTACAATTTTAATACTGGCACACAAATATTTTGATAATAATAATTATAAATATAACTCATAAGTCAAATCATCAACAAACTTAATTTTGTTTAATATATGTATTGCTTAAGAGTATTATTGATAAATGAGAATATTTAAATCTATAAGTTTGTAGTGTCGACGACGACTTAAGATAGTAATTAATTCAGTTCATTACATATAGATAGAAACATATTAGTAGAAACCTTTACATTGTTAGATTAGAAATTTAATACAAAATGTATTATGTTTGTATCTATAATGTGGCTATGTGAAGTTTTAGCGTTCTCCTTTAAAATTAAATGTTATGAAGCCATATCAAAAGTCGCATAATTATTTACCCCGTGCTTACAAACAATTTATGTCTCCCATAATAAACAGCCCAAAGCATTATATTTTGTGTTTTAAAGACAATAATGATTTATTTGTTTCATTTCTGTTTAATATAGTTTTTGTTTTTAACCGTTTTTGTAACAAATGGTGTTTTATTTAAAACGGTTAATTTGTACGCGTAACTGTTCAAAAGTATTATTTATATTGACATCTTCTTATTTACATTAGTTAATTATTATTCAGATAAAAAGAGACCTCGAATTTTCTAAATAGTTTAAATTAAAAGTCGTATAACATAATAGAACTCTTTCTTTATTTATTGAAAATTAATTTAGTAAGTACCTAGGAACTTATATATAATATTATACTTTTATAATAATATTGTATAAATAAATCAGATTGTTAGTTATTTTAGACCTAACTTACTGATTTAACAAACGAGCAGCCACATGATTGCAATTTTGGACACATATTTTAGATTCTGATTGGAGCGAGGAAGCTAGCTAGTGGTTTTCCAATGATATTTATTTTTTTTCATCCTGTAAACAAATGTTCTACCTAATGGAGTGCTAAGATTTCAACATATTATAGTATCTTATCTTTTAACAAATTGGAGCAAGATTGTACATTAGAATAGTCATTTTTAAATTGTCTCAATAGTTTTATAACGGCATGGGGAAACCACCAAATTTTATTTTTCTAACCGAATCCAAATTATTTGTATTATAATTTACATATATTTGCAACCAATACTTATAGCTTCAACTTTGAATGTACATTCATGAAACAACTTTTAGACAATAACTATTTAATCAATTTATTCTAAAAATAAAATGTTTGTATTGTTTATTATTTTAGATTCTGAGCAGAGCAAGGAAGCTAGTGGTTTTACAATGGTGTTTATTTTATTTTCTTTTTTTCTTTTTTTTATATCCTGTATAAAAAATGTTTACCAGAAGGAGTGCATATAGTACCTTATCTTTTAGCAAATTGGACCAAGATGGTACTTTAGAGAGGTCATTTTTCGATTTTCTCAATAGTTATTTAATGCCACGGGAAAAAGTACTGAAAAATTACGAAAAATCGCTTAAAATGGGATTTTAATTTCTAACAATTTGTTTATCACCGTAGCAACGAATAAAAAAAATAATAATTAAATAAATAAAATAATTAATGACAATATAAAATATACAGACTGACAAACCGTCTCCGTTCAGAATCGTTTTTCTTATACAATGATATTATATCATTGAATTCAAGTTTAATACAATCCATTAAACAATGACCAACTTGTAACCTACTGTACAGCTGAGCGACATCCACTTACCTGCCTTTTTTAATTTGTGATAAACTAATTTTTTTAGTAGGTTCTTATTTTAGGTACCTACTACGACATTATTACTACGATACTACGATATTATAAGTATTAAGTATACATACCAATTTATACCTGATTTACGATCTAGTCTTAATATACCTACGGTCTTGAAAATAATTAACATTTGAAAAGTATTTTTATGTATGTATAATTTCTTATAAATCCTTTCGTATTTTTGAAATCAAGGCCTTTTTCATTATTTGACAAAATAATGGTTTTATGGTACTAACTATGAAACCTACAGGGCAACTCAATCATAAGAGCATAATATTATATTGATATTATAGATACAATAGGAATTAGAAAAAAGATTTGATTCAGTTTAACAATATTAGGGGGCATACCTATGTACTTCGGTAAAAAAAAAAAAAAAATAAAAATTACTCTGATTTTTAAGGTTTTCTTTGAAACACATATAACTCGATACAATTATACAGTTATATTATACCATCGTGTAATACGCACATTCTTGTATCAAATCTTAATTTGTGCTAAGTTAAAATAATTAATGGTCATTTTTTTTTTAACTTATTCCTAGATATTCTATTCATCAACCAAGTAAATTTTAATAGAGTAGAGTGTTGAATTTTCCTTGAAAAATCAGAGAACGTTTGGAAACACATCAAACGATTATATGAATGTACTTATAGATTTATTTATTCATTCAATCACTCAGTATCTTAGTTTATTTCGTTTTTCTAAGCAAAACAGTACGAATCATGAATGTGCATTTTACAAAAGTTTTTGAAAAAAGTGTACTTAAACGTATTCGTATCCAAACGCAGTATCATTGTAAAAATATGATGTAAGTAAACAAACATTATGTTCATTTATTCAATTTATGTAAAAAAAAACAAAATTATGAGGAAAAATTATCGTATTCCTTAATTTTTATTTGGGTATTCCTGGTGCTTTTGTAAATATTGGGGGTATTTTTACTTCTGACCCTTCAAAGTACCAACTAGATTCATATTCCTTTTAGAAAAAATGCTGTTGAAAAATATCTAAGCATTTTTCCTATCCTAAAAGGTTATATAAATATAACTAAAAAATACAATGGAAAAACACACATCATTGTGAAAAGAATGTACAAATTTTGAAACTGTGAAGACAAATTTGTAAAAATTCTATAACAATTGCTCACAATGTTTTGACTTGAATTTTAAACATGGTTGTGACAGAGTCTTCCAATTACTGACAGATAGTGGTTACTTCTGCGAAAGGTGAGGAGTATTATTGGTGTTACAAAATTGATACTCAAGAAATAATTATTATATTTGAATTTTAGATTTTATAAATACTTTGTTTTGTACTCAACATAATAAGCTCTATTTAAAGTTTAAAAAGTAATACAACAATAAATACTGGCTTAAAAATATGTTTAAGTCAATATATTTTAAACAGAAAAGCATAGTAACCAAATATTTGTATAAAAAACAAATACGCATTAAATAAAATATTATTAACTAATAGAAGCAGACTATACACCAGAGGACTACCATGGAGAAGAAATCTTACCCATGTGATGTCTGTGACAAGTCGTTCGGTAAAAGTTGCAATTTGACGACACATCGACGCACGCACACTGGTGAAAAACCGTACGCGTGTGATGTATGTGACAAGTATTTCACTCAAAGTGGCGATTTGACAAAGCATAGACTCACGCACACTGGCGAAAAACCGTATGCATGCGATATATGCGACAAGTCGTTCTCTGTGAGTAGCAATTTGATGGCACATCGACGAACGCACACAGGTGAAAAACCGTACGCATGCGATATATGCGACAAGTCGTTCTCTGTGAGTAGTAATTTGACATCACATAGACGCACGCACACTGGCGAAAAACCGTACGAGTGCGATGTATGCAACAAGTCGTTCTCTGTGAGTAGCAATTTGATGGCACATCGACGAACGCACACAGGTGAAAAACCGTACGCATGCGATATATGCGACAAGTCGTTCTCTGTGAGTAGCCATTTGACATCACATCGACGAACGCATACTGGTGAAAAACCGTACGCGTGCGATATATGTGACAAAGCGTTTTCTGTAAATAGTAGTTTAATGGCACATCGACGTACGCACACTGGTGAAAAACCGTACGCGTGCGATGTATGTGACAAGTATTTCACTCAAAGTGGCGATTTGACAAAACATAGACTCACGCACACTGGCGAAAAACCGTACGAATGCGATATATGCGACAAGTCGTTCTCTGTGAGTAGCCATTTGACATCACATCGACGAACGCACACTGGTGAAAAACCGTACGCATGCGATATATGCGACAAGTCGTTCTCTGTGAGTAGCCATTTGACATCACATAGACGCACGCACACTGGCGAAAAACCGTACGAGTGCGATGTATGTGACAAAGCGTTTTCTGTAAATAGCAGTTTAATGGCACATCGACGAACGCACACTGGCGAAAAACCGTACGAGTGCGATGTATGTGACAAGTCGTTCTCTGTGAGTAGCCATTTGACATCACATAGACGCACGCACACTGGCGAAAAACCGTACGAGTGCGATGTATGTGACAAAGCGTTTTCTGTAAATAGCAGTTTAATGGCACATCGACGAACGCACACTGGCGAAAAACCGTACGCGTGCGATATATGTGACAAGTATTTCACTCAAAGTGGCAATTTGACATCACATAGACGCACGCACACTGGCGAAAAACGGTACGCATGCGATATATGCGACAAGTCGTTCTCTGTAAATAAAAGTTTGACTGCACATCGACGCACACACTCTGCCGAGAAACCGTAAGCATGGGATGTATGTGAAATGTCTTTCTCTGTAAGTGGCTTTTTGACGGTTCACAAGAGGACACACCCGAAACACTGATCCAATTGATCAAAGATGTATGATCCAAGGAACATATTTAAACATGATTAATCATAAACACATATTATTATTGTAGCATTGATGAAGAATACTACAGAATACTGTAATAATTGTAATAATAATACACTATCCTGTCTGAGGACCGAAGGGACGATGGACAAACTTTCCCCTCCACTGACTTCCTCCTTCCCGCTGCACTTATCCGTTTTTTTTTAAATATTAAAACATACCTACATTTTTCTACTTTTATTATTACGGTAATATAAGTTCAAATCCTTATAATAATCATGAAGACATTATTTTGCAAAATAAAATGGGACAAAAATTATTTCATTTGATAACCTTTATTATATTGTTAATTTATTCAGAAATGTCGTTATATTACCTATATTCATCTGGTAAATTTGGTTCAGTTTCTAAAATCTAATAAATGCATTTCTTTCATAGTTATAATGGCATATATATATAGAAGGTCTTTAAGATAAATAATATTTGAAACACATTAACGTACATCGACGCACACACACTGGCGAAAAATTATACGCATGCGATGTATGCGTCAAGTCGTTCTCTGTGAGTAACAATTTGACGGTTCACAAGAGGACACACACGAAACACTGATCCGATTGATCAAACATGTATGATCCAAGGGACGTATTTAAACATGATAAATCATAATAACATATTATTATTGTAGCACTGTTAAAGTGTTATTTCTGTCTTGTATTTTTTTCTTAAAACTAATTTGGTGATCTATCATATCAGAAATAAATACTAAATTAAGTATGGTTTTCAATGTTTTAAAAACAAAAAGTGGTTTTTCATTTTCCTTTTAAAATAATATTTAATTTAAACATTGTCTATTTTTTACATCAAAATTATTTGGTAGCTTAAACCACCAAGGAACACCTTATATGAACGAGTCTATGTGTTTTAATAAATATACTGTTGTCGTTGTTGTTGTTGTTATGTAAATATTATTGTTTCAAAAATTACATTAAACATAAATTCGTGCTCTTTAATATTATTATGGATTAGCAATATTATGTTGATATTAGTTTAAAATATATATTTTCTATAGGTAGTGGGACAATAGGCTCCTGATAAATTGTTACAATAGCAGTTGAAAAATATTGAAAATACATAGCCACATTTTTTTTTATAAGTATTTAAATTTCATATATAGATAAAATCATTTAATAAAACAAATGTTGCACACGGGCCTCGGAGTTAATAGTTGCGGCACTGGTTGACACCCACCCCCATAGGAATAATATTATACCTACAATCACAACAAAATAACTAAAATAGTTTTTCTAGGTTTTTTAATATGTAATTTCGTCCAAATTTGAACTTAAAATGACTATAAAAATAAAATTTGCTTATGCATTTTTTAGATATTTTGGTTTACAGAATTAACTACTTACGTGGAATCTTGTTTTAAATTTTCAATTCTTAGATATAAAATTAAATATTTTATACATTTTTAACTACAAAATAATTATTCAATTTTAAATTTGATAAATGTTGTCAAAATTCGATCTTTAAATGCTTATAAAAAAAAATTGTACCAATGTATTTTTAATATTTTTCAACTGATATTGTAATAATATATCAGGAGCCTTGTATTAAATGTTTACACTTTTTGGCAAAACAGATAGATTTAAAAAGAAAAAGTTTTATGAATTCTTAACTCAGAATAATTTGCTATATTGTTTTGCGTTATGTATTATTTAATGATTTATAATAAATGTTGTTAATCGTTATGTTTTGTCTTGCAGTATTTAATTATTTTTGACTATCACTTTCCATTATAATTGCACTAATAAGTTTCAATTGTTTTTTGGTTAAAATATAAAGTTATTATAACGTTTGCAAGCCCTGATTACAATGTAGGTATATAGTGTAGTGGTGTAGGAACTTGGGAATATCGTTATCGATCACGGTCGTATCAAATTAATGAGGGCGATTCAGTCACGACATAGGGCGTTCTGGGAAATTGGCATCCTGCATACAACAGTATTTATAAATAATAAAATTATAATATAAAATAATAAATAATTGTAAATAATATGGTCCTAGCCGTTATTATCGCAACGTATTTCAGTATTTCACGTCACAAATTAATTATAAGCTTTCCGAATAGTAATGTAGAAACTATATTGGTAATTGGTACACGAGAAAAAAAGAACCAACTCAAATGCTACCTACTCAATATGTAATAACCCAATATAATATTATATAATGTATAATGATTCGGTCGATGTGCAATGTAGGTATATCGTATATGTGATTGTAGTCTAGATATCGGTATGAGATATTAAAATTTAATCAGTCCATCTATCGTGGGAATGTGAGATCTATATCCGTTTGGAAATATGCGCAATAAAACTGGGAAATATATAGCATACAAATAATGAAATAACTAAACTCTTAATTCCGATATGAAATTATTACACAAGTCACTGAGTGGGTACCTACAGAGGTAAGGACTACGGAGTACGGACTATACTATACTTGATTCTTCAGAACATTTCATTTTTTTTGAAAGTGACATATTAATAAAATTTCCTGTATTTATTTAATTATCAATAATCACGATAGTTGACGACGGCCGACGGGTAACTAAATTATAAGTTCGTTTGAACCTTGAACGGCTGATAAATGTGCAATTGTTGTTATCGCAACCGGTCGCGGTATCGGTAAGTTCAAAATAAACTTCGTAATCGAATGTTGGGTACTTTGTACTTCTATCGTAGCAATAAGAGTACAAAAATCATAAATATTATTTAATATTTATTTTATTATAAATTTGATTCTTAAAATTTCTCATACTAAAGTTTTAAAATATAATATTTTTTTTTAAGATGAATAATATTTGCGTGCCACTGAAATTTGGTCAACGTGCCACAGGTTCGCCACCCCTGGACTATAGTGACCAGGTACTGTCGGTACTATACGGTCTACGGAATCAGTCATCACTTCTGTTCGCTTCGACGTTTGTGTTCGGGTCCAATACAATAAATTATTGTATTTCAGCGTAAACGCACTTGTGTCATATGTTACAGTCGAAATAATGCCGTGTCATGAGTATCGATTTTAAGCTTTCAAAAATTTAAAACGTGTTTTAAACGCACCTACCGTAATATAGTTCGCGCGCGATGAAATTTGTGTTCAATATTTGAGTAAGATTGACTATACTAATAAATAATAATATAATAATTATGAACTATAATGATATGTCTATTATGTATTTATAGGTACCTACCTACTACTTATATCAACAACATTAATTGTGGAAAAGAAAGAAGCGGTGGAGATGGAGCTTTCAGAAACGACGAGAAAAGAATATATAAAGGAAGTTTTGGTCAGAAAAAAAATATTGCAGGTAAGATTAATAATAATATTGACTTGAAGTATGCGGACTAATATTTGAATTATTCGATTATACGTACCTACGATTTTTTTAGGTCGTATGCCCAACAAAATATTCGTTAAGACTATATTTTGTTTTTATTAATTCTCTATAGTATATAACCATATTATATTTAGTATTTTCATTTATATCACAAGTAAATAAAATATATAATAGTAATTTTAAAACCTTTAGAAATTAGGGGGAAAGGTGGTATAATATTTATGCCCCACCTCATGTGACTCTAACATAGAAATCGTTTGCGTACATTATAATAGTAAGTCTCAAAGCTTAACAAAAAAAAAAATACAAAAAAATGACACCTGTTCAAATGCTTATTTTTTGTTCATTTAATTTAAAATTTAAATTAAATTTGTCTTTTTATTTTATGAATTTTAATGTTATTGCCAGTCCGTTACCTCTTACCTATACTAATTTATTTCAATGGTATTTTATGTCTATTTGATTTAAATATTCAAAACGATTTCTGGATTTGTTACATTCTTTCCAACATTTGTCTAAGCAATTTAGTTTAATTACGGCGTCTCTTTGCTGAACATAAATAACATTTTTCTTTATTGAATAACATTTAAAATTTGTTTTGATTGAATTTGTAATTTTTCTTCGATAACTATGTAACCCATATATGTGTTGACTAAAATTGACTATAGGTATTGTAATGACGATGAAAACTTTCTACGTCATTCAACATTTATTATCCAGAATATATTATAAACTGTGATTTATAATAGTCGTATGAAGACGAATCACGATTATTCAGGTAAAAATGTATATTAACGGGTTTCAACTTTTTTGTAGTAATCAAACAAGTTGTAAGATTTCTGGTAAAAATGAATGTGATAAGTGTGCAAACGAATATCACCCCCCACCAGTACAGCCACTGCGGCTATTGGTATTCATATATTAATCATAATATTGGTAGGTATTTGGTAAATCATTATACTATAATAGGTACCTAATGATATGGTATGACTGGCGAATATTTGAAAATTGTTCCGTTGACTTAATATTTTGCTATAATAATAATGTGTTACACTATGTTGTCTCTATTACACTTTCGTCCATGACGTATCGACAATAAATTATATTTTGTTCGCGATTCCATCAGCGAGACCGGGGAAATTTTATTTAAACCGTGCATTACCGATAAACACAATAATATCCTATCGCCAGTACCACCTCTCCACTCTGTTGCGTGAAAACCCCCACCCTTTCCCACGGCGAAAAGTCGCTCGAGCTACGAACCACGAAACGTCGCGCGTCGCCGGTCGCTTACTCGTCGTCCGTCCCCAATGGCCATCGTCTCACTCAACACTCTCGTTGTCTCGTCACTCGTCAGTCGTCACTAGTTTCTTTTAGTCTTGATCCCAGGTGCTCCTCGTGAATCAGCGTTTCGGCATTTTTCTTAAAACCTCGTGGTTTCGCGATTTTTGGTATTTATGGTCACCCGCGTGCTTTGACTTTTTTCTTCGCCGTGAATCCGACAAACGCGACGAAAAACAAAACCGTTTGTATTTCGATGCATCGTATTGCGACGGAACAGCACGATCGGAATAGATAAATCGTCGGACTCGCTAGTCGCCGCACGACCGACGCGGCGAAATGAATTTCGTGCGGTTTTTTTATGTGTTTTAATTGCACATTTGCACATCTCGCGCACCCGTTTTTTAAAGTTTTGTTAAATCCGCGAAGTGACATTAAAACTGCGATCCGGCGATAATTTTCGTACCGCTCCTGTCGCCGTACCTTCAATTTGGCCCTGGCCGGCCAACGCTGGCCCTGTTTCCGAATCTCGTGGAATCGGACGCCTCTGGTACGTCTTTTCAGCCGGTCATGTACCTGACCAGGAAGTCATTTCGTGTTCACGTCTTTGCCAATATCTCCTATCCGGTTAGTGTATTATTATTTATATCACGTGTGCAATATTATTTTCAGGGTGTTTTATTATATATGTCGTTGTTATAATAGATTAGTGTAGTCGATTTTACTCAAATATTGAGCACGCATTTTCTCAATATTAATCATCGCTCGCGAATTATATTGCGGTGGGTACGTTTATACTGCTTATAAGCAGTTGGGTTGAGTTATTTTTTTAAAAGATTTGCCGGCTTGCGTTAATTTAAATTTAATACGCCCTTATACTTAAATACCTGATCAGCAGGGAACCGAATTATATGTAAAAGTAGGTACCTACCTATATATTTATTAGAATATGCTAATTTGTAATCTGAAAAAAATGTGGTAATGTGTACGATTTAAATCATAATATTCTTGTTAAAATAACACCTATATTATTTTACATATTTTTTTACGTCGTTTGCATGTTTGGAATTTGCAGGTATACTTTTGTGTTTTGTTTTAAACTTATATTTTAAATTTTTCAGTATTATTACGTTAAAATACACTTCTTAACAAAAACTATTTTGAAATCATAAGTAACAACTTTCCCGTGCATAAGTAGACTTTATCTACGATCGGAAGTCCATACGATTAGGTAATATAGATCGATAAAATTACGATCGGTCGTTATTGTATTATTATATTGCTGGGACTTCCGATATATCACATAATATTATAAATTATGGTCAATGTGTATAGAACCTATTGCTCATTGACTGTAAAATAATTATTTCTTATCTAATAATATTATATCTTAGTCTGTGGTGGGTATAGTAATCCAAAATAAAACTATTTTGTGTTGGTAGATTATTCTAATAAAATATGCGAACCATGGGCAAGTCAATGATTCTTTTTAGCTCAGTTAGGTTGTATTACTATCAGAGCATATTTTAAAGTAATTTTTACTGGGTGGCACTTAAATAAAACTTTCTACCAGAGGATCATAGAAGGGAAATCAACTCTTCTATCTCAACAATTTTAAATATAGGTTTATTTTCTGAACACTACTGAGACATAAATCTACATATTAACCGATTTTTCAATAATAAAATGGCTACCTACGTGGCAGAATAAACGATATATACAAGTGACGAGTACCTACACGAGTACACACCGCGAAGGTCTATGTTTTGTTATTGATATTATCGATAAAGTATATAAATACCTAATTGTCAGTGTACGTGTGTAACCGTATGGTCGTATCTGTAGGCAATCGCCTACTAATATAGTTAATCAAAAATAAAAATCAATCGACTATGAAGATAACCCACAAAATATTATACTACTATAAGATACCTACCTACTGAAATAGTTGTTGCACATACACACTCACACAGACATACGCATTGTATAAAGTGAGGCATCCTAACGAGATCCACCATTTAGATACGTCATATCGACATGGGAGTAGGTAGTAAAATAATTTAAAAATCTTTTGACCATAACACACAAATAAAATTATAAGAACACTTGAGTTTATTTTAATTTTCAACTTTCATTGCGAGATCCAGAGTGTGAAAAAGTTATTTTACTAGGTTGAGAGATCTAAAGAGTAAAATCTATAACCCAGGCTCGACCTGAAACTTTTTAGGGGCATAGTAAAATGTGCGTATATATTTAAATATTTTATCATAAAGCTTATATTATAATAATTTGTTCGTGGAGATTATGAAATCTTTAAAAATATCAAATTAACAACCTCAAACACACACTAGGTAGTTAACCTACTGTGCGAGATCCACATTATATAAATAGATTTATTTTTCGAAATTCTTTACGAGATCCGTTTAAATATAATATCATGATATTATTATTAACAACCACACACACAAGGTAGTTTAAGTACTCTGCGAGATCCACATTATATCTATTGACTCCAGTTCGTTACGAGATCCGTTTAAATATATCAAATTAACAACCTCAGACACACACTAGGTAGGTAGTTAAGCTACTGTGCGAGATCCACATTACATAAATAGATTTATTTTTCAAAATTCTTTACGAGATCCGTTTAAATATAATTTCATGATATTATTATTAACAACCACACACACAAGGTAGTTTAAGTACTCTGTGAGATCCACATTATATCTATTGACTCCAATTCGTTACGAGATCCGTTTAAATATATCAAATTAACAACATCACACACACTAGGCAAATAGGCGTGCGGACGGGGCGAGCCGGTCAAGCCCAGGCTTGACCTGAAACTTTATAGGGGCATAGTAAAATGTGCGTATATATTTAAATATTTTATTATAAAGCTTATATTATAATAATTTGTTCGTGGAGATTATGAAATCTTTAAAATTATCAAATTAACAACCTCACACACACACTAGGTAGTTAAGCTTCTGTGCGAGATCCACATTACATAAATAGATTTATTTTTCGACATTCTTTACGAGATCCGTTTAAATATATCATTATATTATTAACAACCACACGCTAGGTAATTAAAGTACTCTGCGAGATCCACATTATATCTATTGTATTCAATTCGTTACGAGATCCGTTTAAAAATATCAAATTAACAATCTCACACACACACACACACTAGGTAGTTAAGGTTCTGTGCGAGATCCACATTATATAAATAAATCTATTTTTCGAAATTCTTTACGAGATCCGTTTAAATATAATATCATGATGTTATTATTAACAACCACACACACAAGGTAGTTTAAGTACTCTGTGAGATCCACATTATATCTATTGATTCCAATTCGTTACGATATCCGTTTAAATATATAAAATTAACAACCTCAGACACACACTAGGTAGGTAGTTAAACGTCTGTGCGAGATCCATATTAAATACATTGATTTATTTTTCGAATTTCGTTACGAGATCCGTTTAAAAATATCATATTAACGACCTCACACACATTAGGTAGGAAAATACTCTGCGAGATCCACATTATATAAATTTTTTTTTTTAGGATGAAAATAACACCAAAATACCAAATGTAAAATAGCACATTACTAGATCTATAGCAGTGTACATTTTGTGTACTATACCTACACATTTTTTAAGAAGGTTGTGTTAGTTTAAACATAATTATCATATTCAATTTCTCACTCACACAAAATAGTTAAGTCGGTGGCATAACTGGATAAAAACTGAAGGGGAAAATAATTTATTCATCAAAATTCAAACTCCGACATAAATCTACATATTAACCGATTTTTCAATAATAAAATGGCTACCTACGTGGCAGAATAAACGATATAATATACGAGTGACGAGTACACACCGCGAAGGTCTATGTTTTGTTATTGATATTATCGATAAAGTATATAAATACCTAATTGTCACTGTACGTGTGTACCCGTATTGTCGTATCTGTAGGCAATCACCTACTGATATAGTTAATAAAAAATAAAAATCAATCAACTCTGAAGATAACCCACAAAATATTATACTATTATAAGATACCTACCTACTGAAATAGTTGTTGCACATACACACTCACATCATACACACACGCTACGCCACTGATGTAAGTTGTACATCCGTAAATCCGAGTAGGTATCATATTATTAGAGATGGGAATTTTACCCTTAATTTTTTTTTAAATATACGTTAATATAAGTGAATTTTTAATACTATATATTATTTTTATTTAGTAAATTTAATACGAACTCACTAACATTTTTATAACTAAGCTAACCATTTAACCAATATAGGTACCACTCTTCCACTCCTTAATACAAGTATTATGTTTATATATATTATATGTGTGCCTTGTCGCACAAACGGGTATGCCAGGGGGTGCTTAGCACCTCCAACTTATATTAGTTATATTGGACTAAAAATATTTTTTAAAGTATTTCGGATATGATGGTGTAAAAAATTGTCTTGGTAATAATTATTTGCTGGAAGATCTCAAGTTGAAAAATAGAAACATAATTTCTATTACTTATCAATTGGGTTTTCATGTACACAGACATGAAATATATTATTTTTAAAACACACACATATCATTGTTAAATCATTACATTCATGCTCAGAATCTAAAAATAGATGGTCATTTCAAAACTAGAAGTAATTGTACTTTAAAAATTCTGATTCTGTTAAATAACATTTTTGGTTTAAAAAATTATTTAAAAAATGTTCTGTTATAATATTTTTAAATCTTATTTTAAAACCTTACATTTTTTTAACCATTTTTATTTTAGTATATTATACTTATAGGTTATAGCCTATAGGAAACCCACTGAGATGAAAAATATGCATATTATCGTCATATATTTCTTTAATTTTTAGTTATTTTTTTATTCCATAATTCTTTCCCCTGAACCCCCCTACTATATAACAGTTGTGTACCTATATGTTAGTATTTACTTTTTTAATGAACATAATTATGTAAAATACTTTAGAGTCTAAATATTTTAAATTTTTAAATAATTATTCTAAATCTAATTAAATGTGTGTACAATTTACACAAATTTTACTTTATTTTTAAAAATATAGTTTAACGATATAATTTACGTATTATTATATCAAATACTTAAAACAAAAATTAAAACTATTTTGTAAATTTCTAAGATTCCTCAAAACTCTGAAGAGTGGAAAATTATCGAGAAAGATTTTTCCGAAAAATGGAACTTTCTTCATTGTTGTGGATCCATGGATAACAAATATGTTGTTTTTCAGTCACCTACGCATAGGTAGCGGTTCAAAATACGTTTAGAATAATTTCTTCGGTATTTCGAGTGATTTGAAAATCATTATTACACGAACCCGAAAATGTAATAATTAATATTACCTACCTTAACCTGTGTATTGTAACATGATTTTTTATGAAGAAGTCAAACTTCCTCTTCAAAAATTCACCAAATGGGATATTTGATATCAAATATGAGGAAATTTCCTGACAGTATTTCTTAAGACAGATTATTCCTAGCTAATACGTATGTGGTTAGTTAGGTACCTATACTATGATACCAAAATAATGTTATTATTTTTTATTAATTTAGTTTGTATATTACTTATCATGTTTTATTTGCATAATATAATACATTGTACCCATACATTATAATTTTTAATAAAACGTAAGTAAGTGTAGGTACGTCATATAAATTAAGTAGTACCAGGTAGTACCTACAAAAAATTCTAACAAAAAATGTTAATCGATCAACCATCGATCTCAAACATGTGCATATAAATATTGTCAATTATATAACTACTGCACGTCTGTCTAAAATTTGTTTTTTTTATGGAGATTAACACTTTTGGTACCTACACAAAAGTGTTTTAATATCAACATTTTTACTTTGAATAATAAATGATTCAACAGCAGCAGAATGACTTTTACTTTTTTCGTGTTCTTCCAGTTTTTGATACATTATGATTGAAATCAATTACTCCTTTACAAAAATTATTTTCAAGTTGACAATGAAATGCAAGGCATATTGAACAGAAAAATAATTGTTGTGATTTAGAATAAGTAACCCATTTTCTGCATGTTTTGTTTTTTTTTTTTGTACAATTTTTCTGAATTAAAATTTGTGATACTTATTTGAATAGGATGATACTATTATGATATTGTGATTTCTTCTTTTTTTGGCAGCTTAAACCTTCACTTAAATCGTTTTTTAATTTCATCGCATCATCATTCATATTAATTGTAATAGTACCTATTTTTTTATTTTCCAAGTTAGTGTCGTCTCCAAATAAATTGCAACTTATTAGTGGTTCTTTTGTTAAATTTTTTTCTACACAGACAATTTGTTCAAAATCTAGTTGCTTTTTCGTAATTTCTTTTTGACATTGAGAAGAGGATGTATTACATGTGGCCGGAGTACCTTCATCATTTTTTTTTTTAAATGTCTTTTATTGATTTACAACTTGATGCCTGAGCTTCTAAAAGTTTTAATTTTTTTCTCTGTTTTTTCAGCGCCTCCTTTTTTTTTTATATATATTATTGGTAACCATTTTATTATAAAAACTTGAGAACAAATTCTTATACCGTAAGAGACATAAATATTATATACTTATCTATGGTAGGTATTAAAAAAAAATTGACCTATAATAGGTACCTATATTAAATTCTAAATTAATCATATCACAATATCCATTAGGTACTTATAACGTGTTATACATAAACAACAAACCCTTATACTATCATAGATATAATAGTGTACTTTAGAAGTTTTAAGTATCCACGTTTTATATTATACAATCACAACAAAATAACTAAAATAGTTATTCTATGTTTTCTATTATGTAATTACGTCCAAATTTGAACTTAAAATGACTATAAAAATAAAATTTGCTTATGTATTTTTTTAGATTTTTGGTAACAGAATTAATTACTTATGGAACATATGAAACTACTGGAATCTTCTATTAAATTTTCAATCCTTAGATATAAAAGTCAAACATTTTATAAATTTTTAACAACAAAATAATTATTCAATTTTAAATTTGGTAAATTTTGTCAAAATTCGATTTTTAAATGCTTATAAAAAAAAAATGTGACTGTATTTTTAATATTTTTCAACTAATATTGTAACAATATATCAGGAGCCTTGTATTAAATTTTTAAATAGTTAAAACATATATTAATGGTCTCAGCAACTGTTATGGAACAGCGACTATAAAGTAAATGTTAAGAAAATTATTTGAGGATGATATTTTGCAAATGTATAGCTTTGTTGGACAGAAAGAAAAAACATTTTTTTCATCTTTAAGTTCATGCTTTATAATTTATTATATGTAAGAAATTATTTAGATGTGACAATGCGTTCTAATTTACAAATTCAGAGAGTTTATTAACTATAGTTAATAGTTATAGGTTCACCAACTGTATAGAGTGATTAACCTAATAATTATTAATGTAGTAGTCATCATGTACTTTTTATCCGCCGGACCCATTAGAGCATATAGCAACAATTAAAAATTATGTTTTATAAAAATACAATGTAGGTTAAATTAAAAAATACTAGTCATTACAAATGTAGTTATATAATAATGTTATTTTGTAATAATTTTGCTATCTGGGTAAACATAAAACAAACCACTACAAATTTAATGAAAAACATAGTGAAGTTTAAGAAATGTTTAAGAAAAATAGCTACTTCTTGGAATCACGGAACAGTTGGAGGCGTTCATCTAGAGTGCTTGGTTTACTCACGGGAAAACGGGTGTCCCTGGGACTAGGAGACGTGCAGGTGGGCCTCAAATAACGGTCACATGAACTGCCTAGTTTACGCTCGAGAAAACGGGTGCCTCGGGAACGAGAACTACGACGACAA
This sequence comes from Macrosiphum euphorbiae, assembly GCA_949089665.1. Taxonomy (NCBI): domain Eukaryota; kingdom Metazoa; phylum Arthropoda; class Insecta; order Hemiptera; family Aphididae; genus Macrosiphum; species Macrosiphum euphorbiae. The sequence continues at coordinate 105,954 of CARXXK010000151.1, read as the reverse complement.
TCAACTGAATTAATACTATTTGGAGGAAATATTATAATAATTTAATATAAAATGAATATACATATTAACTATACCTAATAATTTAAAAATGTTTATTTTTCAGTCAAATAGACTATTCTATTTCCAACAGTTAGTCTCACCGATTAACTCGATTTGTCATTTTAAAAACTATTCTAATTTTTCACATCATGTGGATCAATCGAGCCATTTCTCTATATTTGACACCATTTTAAATTTAAATTTTTATCAGTGGCGTGCCCAGGATTTTAGAACTGTGGGTCTGCTTTACTTACGAGAGGCCACTGTGTAGAAACCAGTGTTGGGTAGTAACGTAACGAAAGTACCTACAATAATAACCTACCTATTGCGAATTGAAAAAATAAATTCGTCTATAACGCAGGTATTATTATGCTTACCAATCTAATATGTATCTATGTATATTTAATTTTAACTCGCCACAATTCATTATTCAATAGTTTTGACATATAACATTTCAAATTGCACTGTAAATCACGAGAACAGTGAATTAAATTTATTATTTAATTTGATTCTTCTAGATAGGTAGGTACCTTCGCAAAACGTTTCCTATGCATATTTAGCCTGGACCATTAAGTTTTATACGCTCCTAAACTATACAGGTTTTATAAAGAATTTAGTGCTTGTACAAAAATTGTTCAATTTGAAAATACTTATTAGTTATTACTGTATTTAGAATTTACATTAGAATAAAACATTATTTTTCTGAAAATTAAATAAAATCAAAATATTATTTAGGTACTTTTATTACTGATATTGTACTGTTATGAATTATTATAGCCATATTTTGGCATAATTTTATAAATTCTTATTGCGTTCTATTAGTATAATGATTTTATTTTCACATACGTAAGGTTTATGCTTTGAGTTTGTGACATAAATACATAATATACATAACTATGTATATAATGATTATTTACTATTGTTAAGTAGGTACGATTCATTTTTTAATAGTTAGAACTCATGACTCATGGCGTCTATAATGACTGGGTGACATTAGATATCCCATATAATAAAAAAATTTTAATATACTTTATTTATATAATTCAATCCAAAATGTGTTTTTATGAACTGAAATCAATTTTATTTTCGTACTATTACAATCGTTTCAATACTATTACAATCATCCAATAATACAGAATGATGTGATCCTTTTTGAACATATTTATTATTTAATGAACAATATTTGTATGAAAGATATGGATTATTATAATTTTAGGGACTTACGGGGACTAGAGTAAGATTTCGATATCATTCCGATATAATTAGAGGATCTGATACACCGTTGTCACTAGAGATCAAGGAAGGAGTACCATTTACGCGTATTATTCTCAACTACCACCAGTCATTCACCGCCGATCAATTGAAACCCCGCAGGTAGATTAACTCGGTTTAGGTTGAATGGATAAAATCAATGTACAGTGTACATTGTACACGGTCTCGATAAATACAAAAATTGGATAACGTAAAACGGATTTTTTTTTTAAATCTGTTGAGGCCTATAGACCAAGTGTCGGAGTATGGACTCCAGTGGCTGACATGTTCTTTGACAACCATTCTAGTAACTATTGTATTTATATTTTAAAAAATATATTTGTAAAAATATATTAAATATTACATTTTTTGATATAGTTCAAGTAGTTGTTTTAGATGGTTTATTGTATGTTTTGGGTAATACACAATCTACTAATATACTGACTATCCAAAAATACAATCCTAACAAATTACGAATTTGATGTATTTTCGCCATCCACCGCTTTCTGTTCTTTGGACTTCTGACATTTTTTAAATATTTACCACAAATGACATAAAAGAATGACGAAGAATAAACTAGTGTTTTGTCGTTGTCACTTATCATGAGTGCTCGACTTGGCAAAATTAAAGTAGGGGGACTGTTATACTTTTCAAAAAAAGAGAGACCCCCATCACTTGTTAAACATTATTGAACCACGGAGGCTATGCTACCACACCTCCTAATACCCTTTTTAAATCATATGAAAAATATTTATAAATTATCATTTAAAAAAAAAAATACAAGTTAATTTAAGACATGGGTAATATTACTCTATATATTATATTATAGTTATAAATAATAAAAACTCAAAAGGATAATAAAAGTAAATTAATTAATAGTTAATAGCTTACTAATATTTAGTTAATATTAACTAATTTATAGATCCGTATTCCGTAGTTATATTATAATAATCTATTTCCATAAGACGAATTCTGAATTTGCATTAGCATTGCACTGTTATGAATTATTATAGCCATATTTTGGCATTTATAAACGGTTTATTTTCTCATTGCGTTCTATATGTATTATGTTTTTATTTTCACATACGTAAGGTTTATGCTGTGAGTTTGTGACATAAATACATGCTATACTTTACTATGTATATGTTACGGGCAAGGTGAGGTAGTTGGGCATTGTGTACAGTGCCCAATTTTACTGTTTAAAGTGAAAATAAAACACATTGCTCGGACATTGTGTTCAATGACCGAATCCTTGAAGAACAATGTATGCTACCATATTTAAAACAATACAATTAAATTAATTTAATACAATATAATAAAAAATATTAAATCTATGTATTTATTATTATTTATTAGATTAATAGTAGATCGGGGTGACTTTGATAAATTTTGTTAATTTTTTATTGTTGTTTTACTTGTAATTTCTTTAATACTTATGTCACAGATCTAAAAATAGTGTTGTTGCCTCAAGTTTGTTTTTACCAATTTCCTCAAATTGTAATTTAATTTTTTCAACTATTGGTTTTTTTTAAATTATATTTTGAAAATAGCTATCAAAGTTATACCGCCTTCGGGGTGACTTTGAAACCACTATTTTTTTTTTATTTTAAATTAATGGAAAGGTTATGAAACCTATCAATCTCGAACCATTTAAAATTTAGTCAAATAGTTTTCGAGATATAATTTAAAATGTATTGTGGGGTTACTTTGATACAGGAATATGGTAAGTAATAATAATAATGTAGGTGTTTTTTAAATACAGAACACATTTTAAAGTATAACATAACATAATATATTTAAACTTTTAGTGGACTCAGTATTTAAATTTACATTGTAAAGTAGGTATATAGCATAACAAAATATTTTTTAATTTTAAGTAGGTAGACTAACTCAGTCTTTAAATTTACATTTTAAAGTAGGTATAACATGGTAACATAATATTTATAAATTTTAATTAGACTAACTCAGTCTTTAAAGTTACATTATAAATTAGGAATAACATAACATAGGTAATACTTTTAAATTATTTTTAACAATTAATTAATTATAATAGTAGGTAATTAATGGAAACAAAACAAGTTGGTTATTAAAATTCTCTAACATCAGTTAGAGGCTGAGAAAATTTGTAATGGTGTTTTTCAGTAAGACTTGGCATTTTGAGAACAGCTATTATATCCTCTATTCCAACAGAAAATACATCATTTATTTGTAATTTACATGTTTGTTTAGTGTTATCAAGTGACTTTAATCCATTTACAGTATAATTGTTTTCACTTATGTCTTATATAATTGCTACATACACATATTTAGATTTTTTTCTTGATCCTGATAATATATTTACCAACAAAAAGCTTCCAATTTTTAAATTTGTATCATTTGGTTTTTCATATTCGGGTACAGTATCTACTATTTCATTTTCTGATTCTGAATCTGCATATTGAATAACATCATCTGGCAAATCATCATCACTATCAGTGCGTCCTAGGAGAGCTGAAGTTACACTTTGCCCAGGAGCCACATTAATTTTTTTTCTTCTCATAATTTTATCAGTTTTTTCAAATCGTTGGTCTTTTAAATAATCTGTTACTGTGTCATTAATATCATTTGGATTTGTCTCTCTAGGTAATTTTTGTAAAATGACATGTCTATCTGTTGGATATATTCCAGTGGCTCGAAACCCTGATTTTAAATTATCTGAAATACATCCTACATCATTAATACGCCCCAGACATTCACGAACAAGAGAAGGAAATGTAGATTTAGGAATACCATTAAGTCTTGTATTATTGTTTTTCCATTTATTCAAACAGTAACGCCATGCTTCTTTTAAAGGGCGAAAAAAACAAACGTCTAACGCTGTGTCAAATGTGTGGAATTTTTAGGTAAGCATATAAAATCAATTTGAGAATCTTCACACTCCTTTATAACATCTGCATTAAAATGTGAAGCTAAATTATCACCAATCAGAACTTTACGTCCAGTTAAACGTTTTGCGTGAGGTAGAAATGTTGTAAAAAACCAGTCTTTAAATGTATTTGCGTCCATCCATCCATGAGACGTACAATTATATCTGGATCCCCTTGAACAGCATGGATCAGAACAGCATGGGGAACCTTGTGACCCACCAATAGTCCAAGATTCCCACAAACTACCTGATTTAAAAACAATATATGGTGGAAGAAGAACACCACCAGCTGACCCACACACCATAATTGTAGTTGCACTTTTTGTATGATTTTGCACTCGAACCGGGTATTTTATACCACGTCGAAATAGAAACTTTTTTTACCTGGGTCATCCTGTAGGTTCGATTCATCGTAGTTAAATATGTTGTCAGCAGGTATATCTTTCAGGACAGTCACCAAATTGTCAAAATATGCGTTGATTGTTGTAGGTGATACTTCTGCACGGCTCCTTGATATATTCGTCGCTATTCGTTTACCCAATATCTGGTGTCTTTTTAGAATACTCCTGGCCCAGTCATCACCTGGTAAATTGTCCTTAAATTTCTGGACGACAATACCCTTTTTGTCTAAAAATGACTTTGCAACTAATCTGAAAAAAGTAGGTAGGTACCTATTATAATATAATACAGTGTAATAGCTATTATATTTTAATTTAATTTAATTGGTACCTACCTCATGTCCATCAAGGTTAGAGGAAAACCCCAATCACCACATTTGGTGACAGCAGCCAATAATAATTTCTCCTCTGCTTCGTTCAGTATTGGTTGGCCTCCTGGTTTATTACCATGTAAACCATTATATCTATTGTAAACGGTCCCATATGGTATATGATATTGCTTACTTGCAGCTAAAATTGACATTTCCCCATTCACTATTTTGTTTAGTACTTCTTCAATAACATAATCTGGCTGATTTCTATAGGATCTACTGCCCAACTGTCTTATATATTTACATATATTGTATACATATTTATTTATTTGAGCACGGGTTGCTACTGTGGCACTTAGAATATTACATATAGTTTACCTGCTGCTTTACATTTGCATTTTTTTGTTTTACACTTCTACGTACAACTACATCTATTATATCCTTGACTGCCTAAGTTAAAATTGTGTCGAGCTACCTCTCTTAAGGAAATTATGTTTTCAGGTACTTCTTCGGTCGTAATAAAAGACTCCTTGCATAACTTAAATTGGTTACGACTATACATTTGGTTTATTTTTCCTTCCATGGTCCCAATTTCGTACAAATTGTCTTTTACTATAAAGCATAAATTTATACTTATGAATTAATTTATATTTATACTAATTATACTTATGAACAAGAATAAATATAAAGTTCTAAGTTACCAGAAAGTATGACACCTAGAATATTGAGAAGATCACATCTTGTTTTATCTACATCGGGTATTCTTATCATCACATTCTAGCCAATTTTTCCCTGGAAAAATCTATTTTCAGACATTTGTTTCATTTTCGTAGCTTGCTTCTCTAAATCTTGAAATGAGCTGGACCTTTTCTGATCAATAGATCTAAGTTTTGCGGAAATGCCATCGTTTATTACCGCCAAAAAATGTTTATAAACAATATTAATAAAATGTTTTAGATAAATAAATATTTGACATACTTTTGTCTCTTACAATTTTAGTATTATCTACAGTTGTTAATTCTATATCACTATCCATCAATTTCATTATCATCGTCATCACCTTCGGAAATGTCATCATTCGTCACCGCTAACAAATGTTAATATGCAATATTATTAAAATGTTTTAGATAAACAAAATTTGACATACTTTTGTCTTGAACTTCATGCACTTCATGATTAATATTGACATGTTCATCACCAATCGGGCATACGACAGCTAAAAATATATATTTTTAATTGTTAATACCTACATATTATATTTATCGAAATATTATAGTTTCAAATATTTCTTCATTATAAACATAATATTTAATTGAATTAGAAGTATTCAATATTTGCACCACCAATTTTTCAACTTCGCCTACCATCATAAAATCATATTTTTTTAAAGCTTTATATTCTGTACCTGTAATAGCCGTGGTTTTTGCTTTTATTTCTTTAATTTTATTTATTAGTTCCATATATTTTATTTCACTTAAAAATGTACTAATGGCATTTTTTTCACTGTATAATAACTTTAAACGTATATTAAATTCGGTTTTCATGGTAAAAGTTGCGGAAAAAAATTAATACAATATTACAAACGTCATAAATAAACAGTCTGAAGACTCTGAACACACTGAACACTGAACACACTACACAGTATATCTGCAGTACTGGAGTATTGCTCAAATAATTTTAAACAAATACCCACATCATAACCAAAACTTTTCAAATTAAACCTTGGCTTTGGGAATATCGTGGTTTTCCGTGAACTATTTTAAGTTCAGGCCACATATTACATAAGTCACTAATAATCGTATTAACAAATTCTCGACCGTTGTCCCTATGAAGTATTGAAGGTGCACCAAATGTAGTAAAAATGTAAAATAGAACGCAAGCAACATTTTCCGCTCGTTTATGGGTTAATGGATGATATAAAATGAATATACATATTTACTTTAATGATTTAAAAATGTTTATTTTTCAGTCAAATAGACTACTCTATTTCCAACAGTTAGTCGCACCGATTATCTCGATTTGTCATTTTACAAACTATTCTAATTTTTCACATCATGTGGATCAATATATTTTGCTGTCAAACTAATTGTCAACTATAGTTGTTTATCAGTTGGTTAGTATCATTTAATTTCATATTTTGCTATGAAGCAAATACAGTTCTTACCTCATTTGTATAAATTGATCATTATCATTATTAGCTTTATCATCAATAAATGTTTTCTTTAAGTTTGATGTCTTCTCCGAATTCATTTGAGTTATTAGTTCCAAAATGTTTGATTCATTTCTAATTGATCCTTCAAAAACAAAACCGTCGTTCAAATCATTTTTTTCGATTTTTATTTTGGTATCAGTTGAGTTCATTTCTTCTTTACATTCACATTTAGCTCTAAAAATAATTTCATAAATTAATATTATGATAGTTAAATTCATAGTTATGTATATAAATAGATTTTTTGTTATTTAAACATATTTCAAAAACAAAACCGTCGTTCAAATCATTTTTTTCGATTTTTATTTTAGTATCAGTTGAGTTCATTTCTTCTTTACATTCACATTTAGCTCTAAAAATAATTTCATAAATTAATATTATGATAGTTAAATTCATAGTTATGTATATAAATAAATTTTTTTTATTTAAACATATTTATGTTAAATGTAATCATGTATAAAACAATTTATTAAATTTGTTCAGTGCATTGCTTTTAAAATTATGTTTGTAATTCAATGGCAAACAAAATTTTAGGAAATAATGATTGTAATAAAATAATAATAATGCCAAAATTAAACCCACAAAATCAGGTAGGTAACTATAACGCAAATTGAAATCACTTTTTAGTTTAAATTTTAGACAGTACATTTATTATTAAATGTAAAATTAAATCTTATATTAAGAATTAGGAGAGGTCATACAATTTGCGAATTAAAAATTTCTGAGCTTGAGTCAATAGCTAGAAGTTTTGATATAAAACAAATTTACAACCTAAGAAAGAATGCTTAATAAAAAATATTAAAAAGCAACAACCTTTTCGTAAATTTCAAGATTATCTCTCCAAGGATGAAGTTTTTAATAGTTCATTAGAAAAAACATCAGATGTTTATGATTTGATAGATGTAATTCAATTGAATAAACAAATCCAAAAGAAATTTAAAATACATGAAGCTGAATATAAAATTTGGTTTAGAGAAGCTTTAATAAAAGATCTAAAACTCTGTAATGCAACATACAAAATTGATTATGTACATAAAGCTCTAGATGCCATGTTAAAACTTGTCCAAAAAAATTCAAGTTATGAAAAAGGTGATCAAATAAATATTATAGTGATGAATCCAAATTTAAAAAATACTATAACTACTGGTATGAAATCTAATAATTTTTTAACAAATTTAAAATCAATTATTGGTAATTATTAACATCAGCTGAAACAATTGATATAACTGAAACTACATTTCAAGTTCAATTAGTGAAAATACCAAGAGGTTCAAGGAGAACTAAAATAATAAATTTATCAGAAAATATAAAAACAAAAAGTAGTATTATTCAGATTAATAACGATGATAATTTATGTTGTCCGAGAGTATTGTTGTAGCATTATCTACTCAAACAAATTATATTTTAGGTCATGAATTAGATTCCAATAAAATTAAACAATTGAAGATGGGTAGAAAAATTCAAAAAGATTTAGCTTTATAACTATGTAGTATGTTAACAGAATATAATGAAGAAGGATTTTTATTGAATGATATTAAGAATGTGGAACTTGCATTAGAAAGGATACGATTCACAATTTATATTAAAATACTTGATTGATAACACTCTGAAACCATTTACAATTTATAATGGTACAAAATTAATGCTATTAGAAATTAATTATTTAGGTATAAGAATAATAGGTAGATAGTTCTAATTTTATTCAAGGTCCTCTCAGTAGTTTTCCCAAAACGTTTCGCCTCAAAGAACTGAAAAAAGGTTACTTTCCGCATTTCTTTAATACAGTAGAAAATCAAAATTATATTGGTTTTATATTGTTTTTGTATAAGTTTAAAACCATTTTCATTTCAATCCGATAATTATTTATTCCATGAAACAGCTGTTAAGAAGTAAACGAAATTAGCTTAACTCCTACAAGGTATTAATAAAGAGAAATTGTCTTAACTCCTTTACTTATGATAAAATATTATATTTAATATATTAAGTACATTAACAGATAATTTTACCACATTTTTTGTTAAGATAAGGTTAAGATAAGGTACTATATGTTGAAATCAAAGCAATCTTTCTGGTAGAAATTTAGTATACAGGACAGGAAAAAAAAATAAACACTACCTATCGTAAAACCACTACCTTCCTCGATCCGCTCAGAACCTAAAGAACAATTTGAACATTTACAACAATTGAAAATGGTGAAGAAAAAGGATTAACCATATCTCCATAATTGACACCAGTTTAAATTTTAATTTCAATGTAACCTATTTTCTGTATTAGTAATTAAAAAGTGGTTAATTTAAATTGCCTAAAATGTTTAAAAGTATTATGTAAAGAAAAGTGGGTAAGTGGATGTCGTTCTCCTGTGCAGTAGGTTACAAGTGGGTCAATGTATAAAGGATTGTGTTAAACTTGTACTTAATGATATAATATCATTGTTTAAGAAAAACGTTTCTGAGCGGAGACGGTTTGTCAGTTTGGATATTGTTATTATTTATTTTATCCTGTAAGTTTATTGTGGCCCTTAAGTAATATGTTAACTTTTTATCGGGAATTTAAGTAAGTAATAGAAAAAAAAAACTCCCACACCAACGCTGCAAGGAGCTTATAAATAATATTTAGTACTGTTATTACTAATACACAAGGCTGGGCAAGTTAATGATTTAATAGTTAACTAAAGTAAGTTAAGTCAATATATGCATCAATAACGAAAAATTAATTTAATTATAGGTTAACACATTTAAGTTAATATTAGCAGAAGTACACAATTTTTGTTAACTTTTAAATAAGTTAAAAAACTTTTTTTTTGTATAGGTACAACGCTAACGTAGTAGCTTATTTAGTTTTTTTCTAACCCAAAACTAAATTATAGACTACATGGACATAATAGTTTTACTAGATACAATATTTCTGTATAAGTTAAATAGGAAAAATGAAAATTTTTTAATTGTTAATATTTTTTGGCATGAAAACGAAACAGACAGAAATAGTGAAATCTAATAAAATTAAAAATAGATTTAATTAATTTCCTACTAAAAATTAAAAATGAATTCGTTATAATTTCACCATCATTAAAAAAGAAATTTAGTAAGTTAAGATGACTCTACATTTCCATTTGTTGTCTTCTTCTTACAAGTTTTGGAGTGAATCGAAATATATTATAAAATTTGATGTTAAGGGGGCTGGAGCGTGGTTCATTTTCAGTCGAAAACATAGCTCACGACTTCAATCACTACGCCCAATATAATGTTCTGAAAGCAGATTTGAATTTGTCACTAAATTATCTATGCTTTGAAAATTTTATTTTTCTGATTTTTATTTTGTTTTTCTTTAAAATTTACTAAAAAAAAGAGTAAAATAGATCATATTCATAATTCAAATTTAAATACATATATAGAATATAAAAAATGTATGACAGTTAAAGAACAGAACATTTAGAGGAGAATTCAAATCTGCTTTCAAAATTTAAATCGGAACATCCTACTGAGCGAAGTGATTGAAGTCACTGGCAGTATTTTTTTGAAAAAAATGTTTGTAATGAATTGTATTAACCCATTGTAGACCAACAATAAATGGTGAAAAAAATTAGATTTGTGGCGAACTTGGACTTAATTTATCTTGATATTTGAAAAACGTACCGATAAAAATATTTAAATAATAGTAACAGAATGATTTTTTATGGAGCAATTTTAATTTTTATAATATTATTTTATTACATTATTTGTCTTTGTGTAGACCCAGAATAATACGATTAACACTTGGAACGTTATTGTTATTATTTTATTTATATATAATTTTTAGAATGACTATGATATAATGTCACATTAAAAAGTTTCCCTGCACGTCATTTAGCTACAATCTTCCAGTGTGACCGATAAATTGGCGAAAGTCATAATCTTTTGGCATCGGTCCAAATCGGGCCGACATCAAGTCGGTGTGACGGTGCTAACGTTGGCTCGGTCAGCTGTTGTCACCACTACGTTTGAAACTTTACTTCATATGTTACAATTTCCATCGTTCGCGTTACTTAGTATAACTTAATGTTTTATATGAGGTTTATCAGTAAATATGTTGATTATTCAAAACTACAAACTATTCTAATTTTTCACATCATGTTAATCAATTGAGCCATATCTCCATATTTGACACCAGTTTAAATTTAAATTTTTATCAGTGACGTACCAAGGATTTTAGAACTGTGGGTCTGCTTTACTTACGAGAGGCCACTGTGTAGAAACCAGTGTTGGATAGTAACGTAACGAAAGTAACGCGTTACTGTAATGGTGTTACTTTGCTTGTAACGTGTTAGGTGCGTAAGTAATTACCATAGAATAACTTGTTAAAGTTTCAAATTATTTAGTACCTACTACCTATTGCGAATTGAAAAAATAATTTCGTCTATAATACAGGTAAACCAATCTAATTTGTACCTATGTATATTTAATTTTAACTCGCCACAATTCAGTATTCAATAATGTTGACATATAACATTTAAAATTGCACTGTAATTCACGAGAACAGTGAATTAAATTTATTATTAAATTTTATTCTTCTAAATAGGTAGGTACCTTCGCAGCACGTTTTCTATGCATATTTAGCCTGGACCATTAAGTTTATACGCTCCTAAACTATACAGGTTTTATAAAGAACTTAGTGTTTGTACAAAAATTGTTCAATTTGAAAATACTTATTAGTTATTACTGTTTTAGAATTTACATTAGAATAAAACATTATTTTTCTGAAAATTAAATAAAATCAAAATATTATTTACACTGCACTCTTATGAATTATTATAGCCATATTTTGGCATTTATAAACGGTTTATTTTCTTATTGCGTTCTATAATATGTATTATGATTTTATTTTCACGTACGTAAGGTTTATGCTGTGAGTTTGTGACATAAATACATAATATACTTTACTATGTATAAAATAACTATTTACCTACTATTGTTAAGTAGGTACAATTCATTTTTTAATAGTTATAACTCATAAGTAATTACTATGTGTAATTACTATATGTATAAAATGTACATCTTTTTTTTACACCTTTTTCAAATTATACCTTTTTAAGTTTTTAAAATAGGTAATGTATTTCTATAAAAAATTACATTAAGTATTGCCTGAAGAATGATAATTTCCAAGAAATTAGGAAAAAAATATTTTTTTTTTTTTTGTAATGAGTTCCTTTTCTATTTGAAAAGTAAAGTAATTTCATGACAATTTCATTTGAGTAACGAGTAAAGTAACTTAATTACTTTTTAAAATTAACTTACCCAACACTATTAGAAACTTCAACCAACTATAGGTATTAAAAAACCGCCCAATGCTCTCGCGATTTATCTTATTAGTTATTCACATCACATTTTTATACCAACATTCAATATAACTGTATTACATAAGTCATAATAAATATTTAAGTAAAATGTAAAATTTACTTACAAGCTTTAGCCTTTAGGTGTTATTAATTAATTTTTATTTTTATTTTTATTTGTTGCATTAAAATTTATATTAAATTTACAAATTTTCCTGAAATATTTAAACTATTTTAAGAAGGGACTATACATGTTTATTATTTTTATTTTTATACGTATATTTACAGTATATTTATTTTATTTTAGTTTTGAATGACTGATTTAATTTTCACGAGAGATTATAGGTGGTTCTAAATTCTAATCTAACACAAAGGTTAAAAATAATCATTTTTACAAACGTCACTGAAATCGCCATAGATGAATATAAAATTCAGATTTACCTGTGTTTATAACTACCGTTATAAAAAACAACGTGAGGAAACATAAAAAAAAGCACCACAAATTTAATGAAAAACATTGGGAAATTTAAGAAATGTTTATGAATTTATTATGGATTTCTGTGAATTAACACGCTTTTCACAGCAAGAAATACTCACTTATTAAATTAATTATTTAAAATAGGCTTCGCTAAAGGTAGTATAAGGATGAAAATGCTATACGAGTACACAAAGGGCCATTATTAAACTGTGGTAAACTGGCATCAAATCTGTCGTAAAGCAATCACTTACTTCTTCTGGATTTAGTAATGGTAAGCCAAATACCCATTTTAGCCAATTAAATATTTCACTTGATGCGTCTTTATATTCTTTTGACAAGCTAATAAACAGGGCTAGTGAGTTCATGCATTTGCATATCAATCTTGCTAAGTCGTATTTAATGCTAGGTGACATAGAAATCCATTTCAAGGTACTGTGGTTAAGTATTTGAAATTTTATGTTGCATATTTTTGCATATTTAGAGGTTTTTTAACTATTTGTCATATTTATGCGTTTTTCTATTTTACTGTGCATATTTTTACCAAAATTTGATCAAAATGCAATAATTTATATTTTTACACAGTATAAAATATATGGACATTTTCGCAACATCAAATTATTAAAATAGAGCAGATAAAGTGAGTACAAATACGTACGTATACGAATGTATAGGTACGTATAGCCCGCATTAAGCAATTAGTAGAAAACATGTTATATGAAAATAGTCTTTACTCTTATAGTCTTATCTGACTTATCTTCTCGATACTTTTACAGAGGTTTACTGGTTTATTCTAGACTTTAACAATATTTCGAAAATCTTATATATTTTTTAACTTCGTTTTGAAATTATCGATCATGCCGAAAAAAAAACTGTCATCGGCCTGTAGACTAAGACAATAATTAGTAAAATAATTTGGTGAAAATATATTCTCGGCCGACAGTAAAATATTATTTTGTAAGGTTTGCGAAGTAAAAGTCGCGAGTGTAAAACGCTTTAGTGCTGTGCAACATATTAATACTGAGAAACACAAAACATCACTTCACCGACTACAATATAATAAAATATAACTTTTAATAATATGAACGGACATTTTTTGTTATTCCAAAATTTACTTATAGTATTTTTATTTTTTAATCTACATATTTTTAGATTTTTAGTGCATATAAATGCATATTTTTGAACTTTTAAAGGTATATTTCAATGCATATTTTTCCAGCTTTTAGTGCATAAGTGCATACTTATTTGGGCATTTTTTAGAGCATGAACTCACTAGCCCTGCTAATAAATAATAATTTTGTGTTCAGATGATTTCTTACGTTTAGGTAGGTATATATTATACAGTTTAATTTTATCGCAATTGGATCAACAGTTTAGGAATGCGCAGAAAGGACCCAGGATACAATTTTTGTCTTTTATATAATATATACATTAAATATGGACCCAGGTTTATATAATCGTCTTAAAAACACAATTGGTAGAGACATTTTTTAGATATTAGACAGTTGTTTCTATCATTGGTGTGATAACTGTTTTGATATTTATGGCTGAGGTTTATAATACATGCTGACAACTGTTTTGGTAAATGCTGTGGTAATTAGACAAACATTAAAATAATTTAATTAAAATGTTTATCAACTATACTCAAAAACATATTATTAACTTATTACCATATACTTAATTTTTATATTACTTACAAACAGGGGCGGATTGGGCCACCGGGAATTCGGGAGTTTTCCCGGTGGGCTGCTTTTTCAAATAACTATGTATTCTTAAATTCCTATTAGGTACCAGCACAGTAAATTTGCATTTTTTTCCGATTTTTCAAAATAAGATAATACGAATATTTATTGGATTGCGGACAGTATGCAATAGTAGGTATATCAGGTAGGCAATCTACCTACGGTGGATTGCTGACACAACGATGAGAGACAGGAAGCAAAAATATATTATTTCTCGAAAAGCAAAAATAGCAAATATAATATAGCGGGGTCACTTGTTAGGACAGTTAAAATCGAAAACAACCCTAGATATGTTATGTAAAACCACATTGGGTGATCTCTAGGTAACGACAAACTTCGGAAAAAGTCTACTTTACTTGACATCCCGCGGAAGTAGAAAATAGAAAAAGTCAACCTGATTTGAGCAGTAAGCACTGTAATATCGAAAACTAGACAGGGTTTAAATTTCCGAAAATTGTTTCATACACTTTTTAATTCAGTATACTAATACAGTAGTACACGTATTTCGGGTGTAAAAAATTTGAGCGTCATTCGTTTGGGCGAATAACCCAAAATTAACTTGAGTAAAGAATATATCATTTGGACGAGAAATTAACCGATCGTTTAGGCGAATTTATAAATTATTGAATAATAGGGAAGTAACATTACGTAGGTATACAATAATTTTTATAATATTTACTATTTAGGTACTACAGCTAAATATTATTATTATATCGTTTCGGCTGATTGGTCAATACAGATAGTGAACTATAATTTGTTAGATTGTACTAAGACGGAGACAAAACATTTTACTCAATATTATATTACATAAAAATACTAAAGAAAAACAAGACTATACAATTTTTCTGGTTGTTTAGAATTAAAGTACCTACATAATGTTATTATGAATAAACCACAGTAAAACATTTTTTTAGAAAATAAAAAGATAGTAGATACACGTATATTTTGCATGTTGATTCTGTTAATTTACGAATTTACCTATCAGGTATATTAAGTGGAAGTTAATTATAAGCTTTTATTTAAGTCTAAAAACGCATTATTAAATATTATTGAATAGGTAATAATTGTAATAACCTTTCTTATTAAATACAAAAATCGTAACATTAGTAATTTAAATTATTCACTTTTACTGTGTTATATAAGTACTTGGAGTTTGGACTATTATAAATATGTAAACATAAACTGTTCAAAAATAAAAATAAATTTGATATCGATGTATAATGTATATACACTACGAATAAAGTTTTATAAATTTCATATCTCGCCAAACGTGTAGTTATGTTAAAATAGTAATACATAATAATATTATGTTGGCTAAAATTAAATATTTGGTAAATTGGTAAGTGGGCCGGTATACTTTGTATTTTCCCTGGCCGAAATCTCTCCCCAATCCGCCCCTGCTTACAAAGAGTCTTCCGAATTATGGGTTTAAAATGTTAGGATGATAATGAGTTTTCTGACTCAATTACCCCAACCTTGGGAGACCATCCTTTTCACTTTTTTACTTTTGGTAACCATAAGTCATAAATATAAAATTAGAATAGTGATAAAAAGTGAGTGCGTAGCAACCTTGAATACTGAATACATATGGGTACTATGTCCTTAGAGGTCAAATATGTTAGTATTTAATTATATGACAAAAAATTACCAGCTTTGGAATCCTATCATTTGGGAATACGAAAATGATAGTCATTAAGAGATATCGAAGGGTAAATTTACTACTCCAAAAAATGCTATATTACGAAAAAAACTTAATTTAAATAGCAAAATTTTTTGCAGATAATTATTTTTGCTACTCCGGAATTTCGACTTTAGTGACTCTCATGATAAGAAGGGACTGGATCGAATTCGTCAAGTAATACTTTGGAAACACATTTTCTTTTTAAATTGGCCTGTCTCGGGTCTTGCCACTGTCAGGGGTATAACCAATAGATTACCTAATAAAAAAATTTTAATATTTTATAATTATATGTAATATAAATACAGATTATGTACCAAATACATTATTATCTAACACATTAACTGATATTATTACTCCAACAAAATATAAAGAAAATTATCCAAAAAGTTAATAAACCAACCATGTAATTATAATAAATTGTGGTTATGGTAAACTATGTAAAATTTATTCTAAATTGTTAATTTATTTAATAATGCCCCCATTGATCGAATAATACAATATTAGAGTATGGTTAGTGCTTGAACAATAACAGCAAATATTATAATATTTATGTTAAATAGTTATAATAAAATATTAGCAATGTAAATTTTAAAAAGAGCCAAAAAAAATATTTTAAAGAATTGTAAAAAGCATGCTCATTTAAAATTATTAATTAAAAAATGGTTACTGAGTAACAGTCACATAATATGTAAAAGAAAAAAATGATGTACCTTCTTTTCTTTTTTTTATTACCTAAAGATTTTCATTTGCATTATACATTTTTTGGCCCATTGTAATTACATTATTAAAACTATTATAAATATATTATGCACTACATTTATTTAGGTTATTACTACGTATAAAATGTATTTAATTTTATGTTTGAATTATATTATGTTTAATGCATGTGTTATAATATTATGTTGACTCTTTTCTATCATCACAAGATTTACCTTTGAGTGATAGGCGAAGCCGTAACAATGTTAATAAAAAAAAAAAAATGTAGAATTTACCTACTGTAAACTATTAGATACTGTTTTACTGTTAATAAATACAATTAATAGTAATCATTATAAGATGATTCCTATAACATTGTAAAGTATAGTTGAGCCATAATTATAATTTATTCATAGCAAACATTATTATTTAGTAAAATATAAAAAAAAACATGAGAGTTATACTTATTATTAATGTAATATGCAATAAGTAATTAAGAATAAAAAAAAAAAATACAAAATAAATCAAATTATAAGGTGGTTCCCCTATGCTATAACTTATAATAATTAATTTATTGCAAATATTTTCGTAAAAGAAAAAACAGAAAAAATAAAATTGTAAAGTGATTGATTCCTTGTAAGATAGGAATCATATGCTATTAGAAATTAAGTCATTTTAACTGTATACAATGTAGGATAATTAGTAATAAAGCAAATACATAATCAATTAATTACCAGTGTTTGCTGATAAGTTTGGGAACCTTTAAAAAATACTGTAAAAAGGCCATTCAACTGTAGAGCATAGATGGGTCATACTTACATATTATAATTAATTTATTGAACAAATTATTAATATAAAAAAAAAATATGAAAATTATACTTATTATTAATGTATTGCAATAAGTAATAAAAGAAAAAAAGAAAAATTGCAAGGTGATTCCTATGCTATAACTCATAATTAATTTATTCCAAACATTTTTGTAAAAAAAAAAAAAAAAACACGAAAAAAGAAAAATAAGTGATTCCTTGTAAGATGTGAATCCTTTCTATTAGAAATTAAGTCATTTAAATTGTATACAACGTAGTAAATAAGTAATAAACCAAACATCCTCAATGAATTTCAACCATTTGGTAATAATTTGTGGAACCTTTAAAAATACTGTAAAAAGGCCATTCAACTGTAAGCATAAATGGATCATACTTATAATTAATTGAAATAATGAAAAAAATTACTGTTAAAAAAAAAAAAAAAAAAAAAAAAAAAAAAAAATCATACTTATTATTAATGTGTTATATTAATAATGTGTTGCAATAAGTAATAAAACAAAAAAAACAAAAATATAGAAAAAAAAATAATAAGGTGAATCCTATGCTATTAATATTTAAGTAATTTGAATTGTATACATTGTAGGAATTAGTATTGAAGTAATCGTCCTCGACCAATCACCACACCTTCAAAAATATCATAAATTAATGCCATTCAACTGTTTGATTTTGTTTTTGAAAATAATTTATCATGAACAGTCAAAAGAGAAGAAATGAGCTTGTACAAATTAATAATTTTTTATTAATTTGGGAGCATAAGACTACAATAAAAAAAATATTGTACAAATCTGAGTGTTTTGAGCAAGTCTAATCTTAACTGAATAGATTTGAAGAACCATAAACCGTATAAATATCTGAGGACAATGATTTCATTGATAGTATCAGTAGCTGGACAAACATTTAATGTTAGTATTCAAGAGTGGGAATCATATTTTATTTATACTTACAGAGCAATGTTACACAATAACACCTGTTTGCCAAGAATTACAGTGTACTGTAATGGGTATACTTTATATTACATTTGTGTGCTATTGTGTGACAAGTGTCTGCAGTTTCCTCACAACTTACTAATACTTGGATCAACATACCACCAGTATATTTAATGTTAATAGTTAATAAAGTCATTTCAACTGTTAATAAAGTCCACGAGAGAAGATTACTTTTCAAACAGTTACCTAGTAACTTAGGGTAATCAAGGCTAAAGATTTTGCAGCGCAGTTCTTAAACAACCTTGTAGAGGACTATACACAACCAAACATGTGTCATATGTTCATAAAAGAGTACTTCGACATAGTAATATAAAAAAAATGTAATCCTATGCTTCTCTGCATTTCCGGTTTTATATTTACCTCATAATGCTGTGATAATGCAGGACATCCTCGGCCCTCGCCATTAAAACATATTAACAATTACGAATTATCAGTTATTACATCATGTCTGTCTCTGAATGACATCTTGTGTAATGGGACCGGAAGATCAGCCACCACTGTGCCAGAGATACAACTTTGATTCTGAAAAATTGTGACATATGGGACTAAATTGACTCCATTTTAGCCACAATATGTAAATCAAACTTTGAAAACAAAATATGTGACAAATCTACAATAGCTAGAATCATTAAAAATGATTTTTGCAGGATCGAATATCGTCAAACAGTATAATGAAATATTAAAGTCTAATTGAAATAAAAAAAATATCACATCTCACTTTGAGAAAATGCTGTTTAATTTTGTCTGACACTAGTATGCTCTGTCTGATATACCGTCCACTGCTGATGCAACATATACTCTCAGACTTCACCAGAATGATATGGGCCAATGCTTGAAGTTTAACATGACAACCATGTTAAAATTTGTTCAGAGTTATCCTTAAGCCATTGAACCCCAACTGTCAAGATGACCAAGCATAAATAACTTTCAGATATACTCAAAAAATATGATCCATTGTCCATTGGTAAATATTACATCAATATTGAACAATGCAAATATATTTTCGAAACAATTATAAGCAACGCGGATACTATGCTATCAGCAGTCCTTCAAACACGTTGGTATTTATGTTATAAACGTACCTATATTTTCAATTGAATGCCACTTGCAAAGGAAAACAGTTGAATGTTGCCATTAATACAAAACCAAATATTATCATCGTGAATCATCATAAAGTTCAATAACATCAGAATATTATTATTTGTTATTATTGTGTATTATATAAACTGTAACTACATCCGCATTTTGTTATTTTATTATTTTTAATATTTTCTCATAACTCTGGTAGATTAGGTAGGTTTTTTAATGTGCAATAAACTTATCTAAAACATAATTTGAACTTTGGTCATTAATAAAAAAATGTATTAATGTAGTGCAAATATTATTATTAATATTTATGTTTGTGGCAAATGTGATTTATTTGGTTTCACATAGAGTACTTTTTTTTAATAATAAACAGGGTTGTTATATTTTAAACAACTTGTTTAAAACATTAATTTTAACATATGCTTACAAAGTTTTATAAATTGACCAAAACTGTATAAAGTCAAATTAAATATTCCTTTTTATTTTTAATATTGTATTATTTTTATTGGCTCTTCTATCAAATATTAATAAATAATAAAATAATAGATATAACATCATAAATTAACTTACCTTTACTTAACTAAAACTTTAATTTTTTTAAAAAAAAGTAATAATAAACTCAAAATATTTTTCATTAACAATTCAAATAAAATAATATGTCCAACTAGTTCTCATTGGAAAATAAAAGTTTATTGGTAATAAATTGATAAATTACCACTAGTCTTCAATTTCATAATAAACATAATTATATCACAATATCCAAGTATATTATATAATTTATATTTTACCGAGTTTTTTTTTTGTTGGGATTTAAATTTAAAAAATACAATCCATTTGTCTTAGATTTATAATATCTGGGATTTTATAACATAAAAAATATTTGTTTAACTTTAACTTTAAAACTATGTAAGTACCACTGAAACTTTATGAATATTTGGTAAAGTGCAGAAGTCGCATTTATAGGGCCTTTGTTTGATACCTCCAGGAATCTCATGCCACGCTCTCACTATTTTCACTATTATTCTAATTTTATTTTAATGTTTTATTTTTTTCTCACTTTTTTCATATATATATTTAAATATTTCATAATATGAATAATTTAAATGTTGCTTGTGATAGGTTAGGAATATAGATTATAAGTGATGGTAAAATTAAAAAAATGTTAAAAATGTATGTGATATACATTGCATATATAATCAAATCGTGTTATTTTCTTTGATTGCCGCTGTTGCATTTGCTTTTTGATTTATTTATCTTTGTTTTTGATATAATTTCTTGTATTAATAATATGTACACTTGTGATAAATGTTTCGCATTGTACATTTAACAGAGCGATTTAAATTGATAAATGTTTGGATGGGCTGAATAAAACATAGCATTGAAAATTGAATTATCGTATTTTCATATATTTTTCGAAACATAAGGTTAGTACTTAGCTAGTTGAATAATTTCAAAATAATGAAATCTAAATATTTTAATAATTTTAAATGCAGTTTTTCCAATTATTTTCACTGCAATACTTACATTAAATCTTTAGATTTGTATCCTATGATTGTAATCCTAATGTTTTCCGGAATATTTTTTTTTGGTAATATATTATATTTTTCGTATAATTTTTAAAACGTTAAAATACAAAGGTTCCCTAAAAAACTAAAATATTGAGGGTGTTCCCAAAAAAAAAAATCACGAAATTGTTTAACATCGACAGAATTCTTTTGTCCCATTTTCATAAGTTTTGCACCAAATATTTTTGCTGACGCAATCATTTTTGTCGTTTCCTTGAGAAAAAAATAAACGAAAATATATAAATTCAAATTTAAAAAAAAAAAAATTTTGACTTGCATCATTGTAACATAATATTATGTGATTAATATACATATGCCCACATGTTTCTACTTTTTTTACATGTTTCAACTATATGAGTAGACACAATCGAATACAAATTTATATTTTATGCTACCTATACTCGGTATATTTTAATCTGAACACTTTTTAATTAAATATGGATAAAAAATATGATTGTACTGTAACATATTATAATCTTTATACAGATTTCTCAAATAATTAAGTGTGTATGAATATTTTTATCTATTATAACCTATTTATAACATAGTAATGTGGGTTTACGCTAAACTTTTTTATAATATTATATGTGAGTATGTGATCTCTAATAAGACTCCAAGAGATTTCTACATCTTTTTAAACTCAAAATATAACAACATTAATTTATATAATATATCCCAATTTTTTTTTTTTGGTGAATACAAAAGTTTAAATATATAACAACTAATTAATTAATTATTTAACAAGTTGACAATCAAATTTTCATATACCAGATACCTACTCGTGTTATTATTTTAAATTAAGAAAGTATTATCTCAATTAACATGTTTTAATGTTGCCAATTCACTCAGTGATGATTCATACAGTTGTACTTGTGTAGTATCCCATAAGGTATAGTCAAACCAAACAAAATAAAACAATCATCCGTTCAGCGAAATATGAAAACTCCTGATTACTTATATATTTTTGTTTAAATTGGTAAATAAATATACAAGTTTCTGACGAAGCTCGGTACATCTGGCGCTTCTAGTGCTTTTATTTCGGAATATGAATCCATCTTCTACTACTTGTGTGTCATCAAAAATTTATCATCTTATTATAAGATACTTAACATAGATGTAAGGCGGTTCTTATGCTTGAACAAGAGACAGCCGTGTTCGCTCGCATACCTAAGTACGTCGATGTGTCCCCCTCCCCCCAGTGGCCGCGGTGCCTCGTACGTCCATTCGTCAAAGGGACACTTGTTGTCTTTAAGGTACTCCAGACACTCAGTGTCACTTAGTACCACTCAGTAGAATATAGATATAAAATTAGGTTTGAAATAATTAAGTGAACATACTAAGTACTATAATATATTATTTATGTATTATATATGAAATATATATGAAATATGAATGCACCTTGCTTTTAAAACTCTGTACTCTGCAATTGGTTGTCGTTATTCTTTGATCAACTGAAAAAGTATTAAACTAAAATATAGTATAATATATTATTATATTATAATTAAATAAATAAACATTACTTTTGCTATCTTTTTATATAATTATTAATTATTTTTTTTTAAATTTAGATACATAAATGTAGTAAACAATCCCTGTCTTGGTTCAATTGATACACCATCACCATTATATACATCGGACATCGGTCAAAGCAGATAAAATAAAAATAATTTGATCACTTTATTATTAGGTACATAAATATATAATGTATATAATTTAGATAGATACATGTTATGGATTGAAAAATGTCAGCATCCGCTGAGGAATAATTTGCTGACGTTGTATTTGTGGCATTACTGTCAACTGTAGTATTGTCTCCTACTCCAATATTATAGGCTTATATATTTTAATAGGATTTATTTGAGTACTGCAGCTGCTTGCTAAAAAAAAATGATCAACATATCAATGATTATTATTAAATAATCAAAAGAAAATATTTGGTGCCTACATATAATAGATAATTCAATTCAGAAATATCGAAGTTAATTATTGCATAAATAAAATATATAAGCTTATACAGTTCTACACATAAGAGGTACTATATAACATAAACTATATATAGTACAGACGTACTTACATTAAATGCATTACCACGACAAATTAAATTTGTCATGGTAGAAAACTAAGGATCTGTACCTATATCTCATATTTTTATTTTATTCGCTTGGATATCCTATTTAAAATAAGTTTATAGATACATATTAAATCTCGTTCAAACTCTTGTGAAAAATTTGTTTTCGACTGCTGTCGATCAACGATGTCATTAATGGCAACGTATATGGAGTGATCATTTTTTAGAAGAAATTTATAGGCAAGGGAAAAAGCGATTTTTATTTTCAAATAAAATACTTCTCGATTTCTATAATTTAATTTTTCATTTTCAATAGTATTTTTATTTTTATATAGTTATGCTTCTCAAATTAATGTTGTTGTTCCTAAACGACTTACGAATAAAAAATAAAAAATATACATTTACTTATAAATTATAAATGTTTTGTTTGTAATAGAAAAAAAAAAAAATAAAATATGGCTAGGGAACTCTTAATAATACATTGGTTTTAACTATTATAATTTGTATCTAATTCTGAGCAAATTTCCTTTACTAAACTACAACGTTTGTTATATTTAGTGTTCATTTCATAAAATTCGTTTTGCAAAAATAACCACACGTGACTTGATTCATATGGATATTCAAGATTAAAAACGTAGAAAAGCTTAAGACAAATACCGATAACATTCAAAACAAAAAACAACTTGTATTTAACATCATCGAAATATATTATTATTTGTTTATTGTTTAATAATGAGCCAATAACTACGCTAATTAGGGGAAACGCTATCATTGTCACATTGCCCATATACACACGAGTAAGTTTAACAAATGATCGATTTTTACTCCCCATAGTGTAGAAAACTTGTACCGACTTGCGCCATTTGACCAGACTTTCAATGGTTTTCTGCTAAATCTTGAGCCTGAAGACATGGTCGGTCATAAGATAATAATGATAGGAAATTGAATTGAATTTCAGTACATGGTGAGATGGAGAAATTATGTCTTCTGGTCACTAGCAATAGATTCAAATGTGATGTTGGCGTACATGCGTGGTGAGATGGTCGTGGATTATTTGGAAAATATTATTAGAAAGATTCAAGGATTCATCCTTTTATCCTCTTGGTGAGGTTACTTAGGTTAGGTTGGTATATTTTAAAAATAATAATTATAATAATTATTATACTCACACGTGCAATATACAAAACGACTGTGTTGTTGAAATTAAATGTCTTTACGGAGGAATGAGAGTGGGCGCAACAATTTATTATTTGATTGTCATGACAGATCAGCTATTTAATGAATAATAGTTTTAGTTTGTAAAATTACCAATTATTAAGGTCCAGTAATTTCACTTTTCGTTTAATATTTTTTTACGACGATCTGCATGATTAAACATGAATCAATGATTTTTTTTTCCAATTTATTATGGTCCTCAAATATTATTTTTATATGTATAACAATAATATTTTTTTTAACGATTATTTTTATAATGTATTAATTATTATACATATATATATTTTTTTTAATTATTTGATGACTTAAACAACACAAATTGTACAAATAATTGACTTATGAATAATGATAACAAATAAATGTATTATGTGTTTCCTCCTTTATAAAATGTTGTCGACTTATTTATTTCTACCTAATATAAACGCAAGTACAATATGATTGGTACAAAAAAACGAATTTTGCTGAGTTCAGCTTCAGGATCTCAGATATACTACACTTAAAAGTAAGAATAAGGTTATAATTGTGTTAATTCCAATTTAAAGGTTTAACGTAAAAGAAACATACAAAATGTATAGTTTCCGATAAATAGTAGGTAAATAGTAATTGAGTGCTCTAATAATATTATTTTTGCCCATATATCGGTTCGACCTTTGCAAGGAGGATACACATACGTACTTGTACAAAATTACACACCAGCCTAAAATTATTTAGGGTAAATGCCACAAAAAAAAAAAATATATATTACACTACTCGGTCGGTAAACTATTTTAAAACAAAAATAGGTATGTTTATGTGTTCATGAAATTTGAACTTAAACTGTTAAGTCATTATAACTGTTTACCTACTACAATCCGGTCGTTGTTCCGGCTGCATACTACAATCCAAGTTGAGTGACGTGCTTCGGTTTGGTTTTGGTTTTACTTATGTTTTCAAATTCTCGGTATATCCTAATCATTCATGTTGTAATGTATCTGAAAAATTATAACGATGTACAGTTAATCCCACACAGTTATTATAATACTCATACCTATATAGAAAAAAAAAATATATATATATATCTTTAATCCTCGTAATGATTATGCCACAATTTCGATTCTTAGAAGTGTTGATCATGCTATATTATTAAATCAATAAATGTACCTAAATATCTAATATTGTATTATTAAAGTTAATAATAATAATGTAATGTGATAGAATTAATAATGTGTATTATAATAATAAAATATTAATATAATAGATCAATGTTTTCGGCTGAATTTAATAATTTTCATAACGTGATAACAAATTCGTTTTTCTAGCTCTACACATTATTTATTTAAAAACTATTGATTTCTTGGCGCTCGTGTACTAATATGTAAAGTGCCAAAGCCGAAAATGTGAGCTATTGAAGTATTGGGAGTCATTGCAGATTGGTGTTTGTCCTATTTACAATTCTACCTAACATTCAATCTGTTTCAAATTTCAAGTAAGCTGTCTTAACATACTTTATCGATCAGCCATTATCAGACAGCTGATTTATATATTAATTTATCGGAGACTTAGACGAGTGGATACAAACACATCACATCCTCTTCTTCTCTCTCAGATTACGCGGCAACAAGTTTGGTTACATTTGCTTTTAGCAAAGAGTAATTTTGTACACATTTCTGTCTCACACTTTTAGTATGTGTTCGATTAACCTAGTTCCAGTTTCACTATTTAGATTTAAAAATGCCTCCACAATGTATTGTAAGTCAAAAAGGCAACAAGTAATTATTGCATAATGGATACCTTCATATGTTCTATAAAAAAGTTGTAAACAAGTTAATTTGGCGTTGTTCTGAGTACAAAACATATAAATGTACTTCATGCTATACAATCACTCGAAAAGAAATAGGTAATTATTAAGGCCGGGATTTAGTTGTATCATTTACTAAAAATTAACCATATAATCTACACATTACAAAACGTTAACATTTATAATAAATTTTAAATTTTATAACGTCTTAACATAATATACAACTTAATATAAATTAATACAACTTAACTAAATTAACTCTTTTTTAATTTTTAATTTAATTTCAGGCGATATAATAAATACATAAATACATAGGGTGACCAAATCGTAACAACTGGAGACGCTAGGCCCAGTTTTATTTTTGTATGTGGAACTGTTACTATTCAGTACTTAAACATCAACCACGGACCAATAACGTTGAAGGTTCGCATCATGCGTTTAACAGTGCACTTACTTGCAGCAAATCATGTTACGATTTGGAAATTTATAAATTTTCTTAAACAAGAACAGTCATTACAAGAAGTATTTTATATAATATTTATGTATTTAATAATATAAATAATCATTGATAGTAAAAATTGGTGTTTTTATCAATTATCATATTGTCCAGATATTTAGGCTGAATAAAAGTTAAAATGTAAAAAAAAATTCTGCTTGAGAATGACATTTTAGTTAAAACTATATGTTATGTTGAATAATGATGCTTATGATAAATTTTAAAGATCCAGACCATAGAGTAACAACTAATAGGTAATACAAATATAAATTAAAATAATTATTTATTATAGTTATAATTATTTATTTGTATCTTTTTTAAACAATCAGCTCTAGTATATAGAAAATATTAATACAAATTAAAAATTATAATGAACAAACTAGATATAAAAAAAAAAAAAATTAGTACTGTTGTTCCTAAACAACTTACGAATACAAAATAAAAAAATACTTATAAATCATAAATGTTTTGTTTGTAATAGAAAAGAAAAAATTAAAATATGGCTAGGGAACTCTTAATAATACATTGGTTTTAAATATATTAATTTTCATCTAATTCTGAGTCAATTTGCTTTACTAAACTACAACGTTTGTTATATTTACTAAATATAAGTATATAGGTACTTATTATTGTATCATTATGTATCAAGTACTTGGAGAAGATATACAAATAGTACATTTTAAAATGAAAAAACACACGCCTATAGTGAAACTAATTAAATAGTGGCTAAACCTGTGATAACACTCATGTTATCCTAGACCAGTGAAAGGTCAACTATTAAAGGTTAGTAATGACAAGAATGTTTCCAACAAATTTCCGACATCGATATCGTTTTGTATTGTATGATATATCGTGATATCAAAAATAATATTTTTTCAGAAAAAATACATGGTATTTACTATTTTACATTTGTATATTATAGCTATAATAAATTAATAAATAATAATAGCCATTAGCTGATAACGTTTGATGCACAAGTTCCGGTGAAATGTCAATTATTGTACAATTTTTCTAGGATACAGCTATCACAGTTATCACAAAAGGGTTAACATAAAATATAAAAATGTAAAACAAATGTAACAAAATGTATAACAAATTTATTATAAATAAAAATAACTAAGTAATAAGTAATAACTTATAAGTATGTTTAATAATAAATAATTAATATTAATAAATACGAAAAGTTTTTTTAATTGTTTAGGTAAGCATAAAATTATATTTATGATACGATATCGATATCGTAGAAATAACGATATCGCAATACAATATCGGAAAACTCTGAACGATATCGATACAGAAAACTATATCGTTGCCAAACACTAGTTATTATTGTATCATTATGTATCAAGTACTTGGAGAAGATATACAAATAGTACATTTTAAAATGAAAAAACACACGCCTATAGTGAAACTAATTAAATAGTGGCTAAACCTGTGATAACACTCATGTTATCCTAGACCAGTGAAAGGTCAACTATTAGAGTTTAGTAATGACAAGAATGTTTTTAAGAAAAATAATGTAATAAACGTTTTTCCTGTCATCTTTTAAGTAACATAGTTTTTATTTCATAATTCTAATAATGAAATAACTAACAAGAACATTAAGATAATAAAACGTGGCGCAGTCGTAGAAGAACACTATAACAAAACCACGATTGAAACGGATAAAGACAAAATGGAGTACAGTACACCTCATGAGCTGTCCTTTAGTGGTAATGTTGCACAAAACTGGAAAGAGTGGTATCAACAATTTAATATTTATTTAATAGCATCTAGTAAAGACGAAGAGAATGACATAAGAAAAATTAATATCTTATTGAATTTAATTGGTCCACAACGGGTTAAGATTTATAATAACTTTAAAAAGAAAGAAAAAACTAATTTTAATACGGTAGTACAAGCATTCGATCAATACTGCGAACCAAGAAAGAATATAATATTTCAAAGATACAAGTTTGGATGTTGTATACAGCAAGAGGGCCAAAGCTTTGATGATTTTCTCACTGAATTAAAAACACTAGCTGCTACTTGTGACTACAAAGAAGATTATAACATGAAGAGAAAAAAGAGGTCCATGAAACGCATTATGGTGAGGAGGAGATGTTTCAAATCGATACAATATATAATGTGCATCAGATTAATAGTAGTTTGATAAAAACAATAAGAGTGATTAATAAGAATATAACATTTAAATTGGATTCAGGAAGTCAGTGGCGTAACTGAGAATGTTTGATGGGAGGATCAAAATAAATTTGTAGGGTAAACTTGTGGGGGCCTTTTCCCCCACGGCCCACACCCCCTTATCTATATTTTGTATAATTTAATAACTCAACACATGTAAATATAATCATTCTATATTACATAACATTATACATTTACAAATATGTTTTAAAATGTTTTAATATTTTACAATATTATGTCCAGGTTCCTAGGCTTTTTGGCAAGTTCATCAATGACCTCTTCATTTGAAAATGTAATATCATTATAAATTGCCAACATTGCCAGACCATTAAGTCTTTTCTACAAAAAAAATTAAAACATTTTTCTCATTAGATATTATGAAAATGTATTTTATTAAGCACAGGTGCACAGCTATTATAATTACTAACCTCGGACATACTGTTTCGAAGATACGTTTTTTTCCTTTTAAGACTGGAAAACATTCTTTCAGGCGTACTTGTAGAAACAGGAAGTGTGCATAGTATTTTTAAAATAAAATGCACATTTGGATAAATATTGGAATTACACACATGTAATGCTTCAATTGCAGTTTTCGGAATATTGTTTATCCGCTCAAGTTTTATCTTCCACAATTTCAATTCTGCAATTGAGTTGTTCACATCCAAAGAAGGTGAATAAAATTCAAGTAATTTTCTAAATGATACCTCCTCATTAGAAGTTAATGTATAGGAAAATAGACTTTGAAATCCTATAAAATATGACATATATACATTATACATAAACCATTAAAGGTTGATTTTAATAATATAGATTGATTATATGAATATTTTATTTCAGTGATTTGTTTTTAATTTTATAGAAACTAGGTACCAATTTAATTAAAAATGATAATAAAAATTTAATTTAATACCTTTAAAAATTTCAGAATGGATTGAAAATAATTCTCCTAGTTGTTGTATAAAAAAGTCCAGGTAGGGTATAAATACTGACACTTTGTGGTATTCTTCAACACTTAAATTGGGATCTGGATTTGCTCGATTTACTTGTCGTTTAGATATTCTTTTAGTACTCAAGTCTATATCTATAATTACTGACATATCCTATTACAAATGTGGGAACATTCCAAGGAAATTAAACCTCGACCACAGATGAGATCTAATAAATGAAATGTTGAGTCGTATGAAGGTCATTAGATAGAGAGCCGATAGGAGATAGGAGAGTACCACATACAGTTGTAGATAGGTTTATAATTAAGTTAAAAGAATTATTAGAAAAATGAATTGTGTCTTTTGTTGAAAAGCCAACTGACTGGTTAAACAACATAGTTATTATTGTATCATTATGTATCAAGTACTTGGGGAGGATAATGCAATAGTACATTTTAAAATGAAAAAACACACGCCTATAGTGAAACTAATTAAATAGTGGCTAAACCTGTGATAACACTCATGTTATCCTAGACCAGTGAAAGGTCAGCTATTAGAGGTTAGTAATGAAACAAATACATTGCGGAATTTAGAGGTAAAGCCATCCAAATCAAATCCGAGTCCTCAATTAAATCCTTAGAAAAAATAAATCGTATAAATTCGGATTTGACATCAAACAGCTATAGAAGGAAACATAACGAAAAAATGCGATATGTTTGTAATAGCTGTGATAAAGCTTTTTCTAACAAACAAAATTTAAAAATACATGGAAAGATATGTACCGGAGAGAGGTCGTATGCATGTATTAGCTGTGATAAAGCTTTTTCTAACAAACAAAATTTAAAAAGACATGGAAAGATATGTACCGGAGTAGCCGTCACCACATAAAAACGGTCCTTTTCAGGACCACCAATCAGCGGACAGTATGATAGCACAAGCCACACACACTAACGTTAGGAACAATAACTAGGCCCCAAGTAACAGCACAACAAAAACAATAGGAGTTACATATAGGGGAGAGTCAGACGAATCTAACGACACCCTCCCCAAGTAAAACCTAAACCTAACCCAACAAACGGATAGCTCACAATCGGGTGTAGGGTGTTGCATAATGCAAGACAATAACCCAAATTTCATATGCATCAAGTAGCTTAACCGAAACTGAGAAACAGTGGCCTCAAATTGAAAAAGAAATGAATGCAATATTATATGCTTGTACAAAATTTCATGATATCATCTATGGTAGACGTATAACGGTACATACTGATCATAAACCAATTGTTTCTATCATGAATAAAGAATATAATAAAATTAAGAATAATAGGTTAAAAAGAATAAAAACCTGTTGAAAGTTAGCTATATATGACCTAGAAGTGAAGTATCTTTCAGGTAAGCAAATGCACATTGCAGATTATCTAAGTATAGACTATATTATTAAAAATATAAAATATGATATTTCAATTAATGATGTTGTACATAGTCTTAATTCAGAAAAAAATACAGTTTAGTGATGAAAAACTGTTACAATTTCAAAAGGAGACTATAAATCATCCCTGTCTGAAAAAAGTAAGGCTATATTACAATAACAATTGGCCTAGTGATAAAACTAAGTTACCATTTAAAGGAGAACTATATAATTTTTGGAAATTTAGAAATGATATAACAGTAAACAATAATTTGATTTATCTCAATGACAGATTCATTGTACCTTTTCAATTAAGAGCATTCATACTAAGTAATACTTAGTAATTATTACTTCATGAAACCCACATAGGTATGACTAAAACCGTTAAAAGAGCCAGGTATTATTATTATTGGCCTAATATGGCAACTGACATAGAAAATTGTATAAGTAAGTGTTCATTGTGTGCCAGATATCAAAGTAAAAAGTTTAAAGAGCCCTTATTAAATCATTCAATTCCTGACAAACCATTTATTAAAATAGGGGTAGATATTAGTGAATATAGTGGTGTGTCATATTTAATTATAAATGATTATTCCTCAAAATGGCTAGATATCAAAAAACTAAGCAGTAAATCAGCAGATTCAATAATTAAAATTTAAAAAAATGTATTTAGTTATTTTGGAATCCCAAAATTATGTGTTTCTGATAATGTACCATACAATAGAAAGTAATTTTTAGATTCTGCTAAGGAATGGAAATTTAAAGTAATAAAAACCACTCCAAATTATGCCCAAAGTAATGGGTTTGCTGAGAAAAGTGTAGGGATAGCAAAAAACCATGCTTAAAAAATCTATATTAACAGGTAAAGACATAGATCTTTATTTATTAGACTATAGAAGTACACCAGTTGCAGGTCTTGGATACACTCATTCAGAGTTACTTATGAGTTATGACTAAAAAGATTAAAACAAAATTGCCTATTAATGAGAAATTACTTTACCCTCAAATTCCTATTGAGGCTTATGCGAAAATGTTAGCAAAACAAAATACACAAAATGTCAGTACCTATGACAAAAATGTGAGAATTAAAGAAAACAAATTTGCAGTAAATGACTCAATTAATACGTATACTATATTATTTTGAAGTGGCGGCTAAAAGGATCGCATGTTGGGAATGACACATAATATTAAAGTTAAAGACTACCAAAACGAAAATAATGCATTTAAGAAAGCAATAGCACTGGAACCCGAAAGGATCAGATTACAAAATAAGATAGGGTGGTGAAAAAGTCTATGACATTGAGTAAGACAAGACCCACCTAGGATTAAGATTTTACAACTTTAGCACAAAAACATTGTCAAAATTCATTATTTGTTGTTAATAAAAAAACATATTTAGAACATAATGTGAAACTAATAGTGAAATAATTTTTTTGAAAAACTACCAAAACAAGTTCATTTTACGCTTGTGATGTAATTAATATAATAATATATATAATATATTATATTATATTATATTCTATATAATTAATATCATGGATGGAATTTAATTTGAATTCAATGATATAATATCATTGTATAAGAAAAACGATTCTGAGCAGAGACGGCATGTCAGTCTAGGATTAAGATATACCTTAATTATGACTATATTATGACTTATGACTATTATAACTATTATGAGCAATACCTTTCAAAACCTCGCATATTGGATTATTATTAACATTTTTATATATCTGCATTAATCTAATAGATGAATCATTATATTTTTTTTTTACATGGTACATGCCCAGCAATTATTTGTTCTATTATCATTTTATTTAAACTTTCTTCTTTTTTTAATGACTCAATAGATGTCCAAATAATTGGTCGTGTATGACTTATCATTGCTGAAAACCCATTATGCCAGCCCTCTATTTTATTGTTAGTCCTGGGTAAACTTTCTTGTAACCTATCATAACAGTTCCAGATTTCAATGGAAAATAATGGAGGTCGACGATTACCTCTCTTATCCAAAATGCCAATCCACGTGCCTTCAAAATGTGTTATCAGTGGTGATAACATTTCTTCATTTTCGATATAATATGTGCTTTCTAATAATAATTCAAAAGATTCTATCACTTTATCGACGGGTACAAATGCAAGTGCAGCTAATTTTCGTACTTCTATTGAAAATTGTACATCGTCACTATATTGTTTTGCAACACCATGGTGTTGTATTTGTCTCCAAATTTTGTACATGGTTATGTTCCTCGTATTTTATGACGTTATCTATCTAATAAATAGGTATATAATAAATAATATATTAGAATACCTACACTAAGAAATTAAAAATTTTACCTTGCATTGTATGAGCGCGGCCAGTACAATTTTTAGACTCGTTACATCTCCAAATAACTTTTTCGCCAATAGTTCTTTCACTTTTATGAATAAAACCATCATGAATTAAAAGATCATGCCCTCGTTGACTTTTTATAAATTGTAAAGGCATCATTTTTATATTTTGTAAAATATAATTGTAAAATATATAATAATTGTTATATTGCGTGGACCAAGCAAGACGTATATATACGTAGACGTGTATTATAGGTGGTACTGTATAACACTATAATCGATAGAGAGTACTGAGTAGAGACTCGTGATGACTGATGAGTAGGTACACTGTAATAATTCGAATATTCGATAAAGACTCGCGTAAAAACCAATGATAACTAATGATAAAGAAGGTACTACACCACTACCACTGAATTATAAAGATACGATAGAACTATTATATATATTATATTATTAAATGTTATAAAAAAAAAAAGACACTGTAGATAATCTATTTTATCTTATACTAGCTATATACCTATACAAATATATGCGATAAAATGACGCGCGACCAAATGTAAATGCGTCGATATTACACCCGACGAAATGTCGTATGCGTCCAATTGACCGCGACGAATTGACGTGCGACAAAATTACTGGGACGAAATGACGGGATACCCAAGTTAATAAACCTTCGTCGGGCACACTGCAACAAGTGCATCCATAAGACTTGTGTGGAAGTTGGCAGTTGGCACACCGAATTCATCGTATCGTCTCCAAACTAGTACCTAATTGTTTTTTTTAATTTAAAAAAAACAAATTACTAATACCTAGAGATGATAAGCGATTACAAAAGTGTATGCATTTGTTAGCTAGGTATCCCAGTTTTTTAATCATCTAGTCAAATCAAATTACGCACACATTAGTAGTAACTACTAACTAGGTAGCACTTAGTAACACTGATTATATACTATAATCATAACCCAATGGTAGTAGTAAGTTAATCTACCTTTTGAATTCTATTTGCATTTATTTATATGGCAAATTTATTACCTCTGTGATTTCTGTGATTTTTTAATATTGATACCTATACAAATTAAATTATTAATTTTATATCACACCGAAGGTGATCTAATGAGAGTTATTTGGGTGATATATTTGCTAAAAACGACGTATTTTTTGTACTCAGTGATGATTTTTTCTATAATGTAACAGAAACGTATGGTATGATCGTGATTTCCGTTGAGCGAGTTGTTATTGATGCCGCACGTCGTCGCAACGGCCGCCGAGCCGTATAATGTAATAATGATAATAGTCATTACTCATAATCATATTAATATAGTCATATATATAGGCCTAGTGTCTACTACTGGTCGTACACGCACAACCTGCAGCGAAATTTGACAAGACATTTATGACGTGTAAATGTGATATCAATAATGTTGCGCCGGCGGTTTCTTTTGAGTAATAGTAATTTTTTTCCAAATCGAATAGCATGTATTATCAAGATTGTGCTACACGACATGAGAAAAAAGTCTAGATAAAGTTTTTTGTACAGACGATACTCGTTTGTAAGTAGGTACTTACCTATAAAACGTTATGAATTCCTAAGCTTAAATTTTGTAACAAGTTGTAAACAATCACCTAAAATAAATGTTAAAACATATTATAAATTGGACAATATACATAAACATAATATTTTCATACATAGTATTTATTATTGAGGTATTGTCATAATATGATAATCTTATGGATATTATTATTATTATTATTAATATATTTTGTAGGTACTCGAAAAAAAGTGGAAACGTTTAACCTGACTATCTGTACCTACAGGCTACTACTACTTAATTGTCTTTAGGTTTCAAAATGTCTAACTTCGATTTCGGAGCAACTATAAAGGTTACGAACAAAATATTATATGAACCATTCTTGTAATAATAATAAACATGAAATAGGTTAAAATTATTATTTCATAAACGTAAATCCTAAAATCACATTGAACGGATTTTGCTAAAAACGTACAATGTATTTACAAAAATGTTATGCGTGTGTCCATATAGGTTCCTACTTAATACAATAATATTACTATTGTTGATAATTTTTAAGGCTAATATAAACGAAAACCTACCATCAGTCACTTTTGGTACTATAAAATTATTAATGAATAATTATGATCAACCGTCGGAATAAAATTATACAGTTCTAAGAATTTTCCACGATAAATATTTATAGAATATGTGTGGATGGTTTAAGGCACTAAGTTTCTTTACACGTATATGGTCGCATGAAAATGGTTTTGAAATACTCTAAGGATGTTGGACTTGGATTTTGAACATTACCTACAGTATAATTGTAGTTCTCGGGAGAATTTTTGTATTACTGAAAACTTTTCCTTTTTACTACACACAACTTCACATTTAACACTTTGGAGTTTCCCAGAAATTGTTATGTATATACCTTTTGTATTGCTGTTATAGCAGTTTTGTCGAATACAATGAAAAACGCATCGCCTAACAAAAGTACCAATCAATGATGGTGATGAAGAAAAAAAATCAATCTTAATAATACGTAATAGGTCTATAGATGGTATACCTACGCTTTTATTCGTAAATAACCATATTGATCTTCGTGCTGTGAAAATATAGCACAAATCTATTACTGAAAATGGCATAAATTGTACTTAACTATTGAAACCTACTTCAGATACACTTGTGATTTAATATCCCCCCCCACCTCTTCCCACAATATTTCTATTCCTATTACCTATGTGTGATTGATAAAATTAAAATTAGCCCTTCTCTATTTGTTTTACTGGAATATTTGATTCATCGAACTCATGACATTAGATAATAATTATTGCTTACAACATATTTTTATGTTTTTATTTAATAAATTAACACTAATCGGCTTTTACAAAGATAGAAATAATATAATTATATAACAAAATAGTTCCAATATAAGTATTAAACATCTAAGACTATGATATAATAGTGATAACAATTAGATAAATAGCCTATAAGTAGGTACGAATTTGTCATAAATTGTTATTATAATACTTCTAAGATCATATTATTGTATACATTTAACTTTTAAATTTATAAACTGTTTCTAAAAAGTCTGTATGTAGAATATCACAGATAAAACTGATTTGTCGAGTATTCTAATTATATTCATTTGTAAGTCTAAAAAAAAATATGTCAATATGTCCATGGTAGTACAATAAATGTATCAATACGCATAATACCATTGAGTATAATATATTGTACAGTAAAATATACTCGACGATAATATGATTTACCTATGACTTGAATATATTATTGCAAAAGATTTATTATTGTGACTTACCGACAATAGTCGTTCGCATTGCAAATTTTGATTTTTCAGGAAATCTCACGTTTGCATGTAAGCAGACAAATATTATTGTTTTCAAATTGCTTTTTTTTATTTCATAACCAATATCTTCAAACGTTTGGGGGTTACCATAAACGACTGTCGTCGTCAATAATTCGTCAGTCACCTTCACATTCGACAAAGCGTGTATAATAATGTACACACACCGTTTAACATATTATATATTATATACATACATATTATATAAACGTACATTGTTGAGAGAATCGAGCGTATGCGTACAGTATTGAGAGGATCTATACGTAGGTCTACATGAAGTGAACATCGATATAAATACGCGAGTGACGGCGAGTGCCTCCTCATCCCCCCACCTGGTTAGGCCGCCACGCTAAGCGTTATTTACAGACCGAAACGGAGGGAGGGGAAATAATTTATATAAACTGAAACTTCAAGAGCTGAACACCGATCACAAACAGATAGGGCAATGATGGTAAGGAGTGTAATAATTTATGAGATCGCTCGTGGCGTGTACCTGCAGAGCACCACGACCGTGGTTTTAGATCCATCCGTGTATAGTGTATACATGTTACTATACAATAGGTACTTATAAAATATGATAGACTAGACAATATAATAATAATAATGTATAACATATTTATATGTAGTATGTATAATGTATATATAATCAATTTTAAGTCTGGTAAACTAAGAAACGGCGACACAATGTTGATCATTTAATAAAACTAAACGAGTAAAGTTCCTGGCTGTTTGTGTTGTTCTAAATGTTATCCTCAGTCGTCTGTATACGTGATAATCTATAAAGACGACGTCGATTAAAAGGAGAAACAGAACAGCTTTTGAGTTATTTGACATAATATATAATATAAAATATAATGTATATATAAGTATAAAATGCGTTTATTATTTTATGCTATTTTATATTATTTTTTTCTATTAAAAGTTATTATAACACGTCGATACATATAGGCAATTTTTCGACAGAACCGTCGAGATTCCGCTTTTTCGGTATCATAATATTTTGTAATAGGTACATAATTCAGGGACTGGAACCAGTGGAACCTTTATTGAATGGTAATATTTTATTTTGAGGTTTTTTTTACACATTTATTTTAGTTATTTTATTATTAATTATAAAAACATATTTGTTAATAAATTAGATTACGGATTATAATATTATTAAATATACCTATGTATAATAACCTAATTATGATTGATATTTTTTATATTTTTATTTTTTGTCTTAATTAGGTTATTATACATACGTATATTTAATAATATTATAATCCGTAATCTAATGTATTAACAAATATGTTTTTATAATTAATAATAAAATAACTAAAATAAATGTGTAAAAAAAACCTCAAAATAAAATATTACCATTCAATAAAGGTGAGTACCTTCAAAAAATTGAATAGAAGTGTAATAGTAGGTTTTAAATATATAATATAACTATGTAATGATAATTATTATAATAATTCAATTACCATATCATTCTCATTTACGTTTTCAGGCATGTCGTACCAAAAGATTGTACGAGATGACGTTTTTTTTCGAACTACGAATGCAGCAACAGTTAATTTCATTTTACTACCACCATTTATTTTGTCACTTGAAATATTAGATTCCCGTTTTAATCGTGGTTTACCCATCAGGGATTAGTTTTTAGCTTTTTTCGTAGTAATGATGTAATATATATTCAATTAAAATAACGACTACAATATTCATATTATGTATTATTAAGTCCGTGATAAAAAATAAATGATTTTAAATATAAACAATTTTAAAATATTTAAATACTATCTATATATTCCTATTTCTTATACTATACATTATTATATTATTGTAATGTAATAAAACTAAATCCAAGTGGCAAGTATAGCCATAAATCATAATTAACCGTAATATAAATTATTATCGGTAAATATTGTAATTATAAAATCATTAAAATCCCAACAATGGTTTTACGATAAAGACGCGAACAGAGACCCAACACGCAAATACGCCCGCAGTATCTATACTACCTGTTGATAGGGCGGAAGGTACATATTAGAACCGCACTCACACTAGTCGCTGGCAATTTTCAGTTGCGCGATAGTTGTGCAATAGTTTAATCGCATGGGTGACTTCCACATTGATATTATATTATGATTTATGACCATCAGCTCGCATGCAACTTATCAGATTGACCAACTAATTAGTTTGTTTTTTGTCACAAATCGTTCGAATGCGTGATTAAATACAATTGTTTTGCATCATTACCTTTTAACGGGCCTCAGCTCACTTGTCAATGTTGTCATCAGACAGTTGTGAGGTTCACGTTTCCACTTTTTTTTTTTAAAAATGAACACTACAAATATGAACTTAAGTGAAGTGCAGCAAGGTGATTATTATAAAATATTTTACTAATTACTATCTATCTAATCTATTACCTACGTGGTAAAAAAATGGAAATTGTCTGCTTTGCACAAAAATACTTATTTATAATAATGTTAACGAATAACGATTAATAATCGACATTATTTTGTCATAATGATAAGTTAGTTATATAAATATTAATATTAATACTGTGTGTTATATAATATACTAGCTGATCCCGTGCACTTCGTTTCCCGTTAAATGTACAAATTCTATATGACTCAAACTTTGTTCAATTCGTTATTTAGTTATTTAACATTCGGTGTATGGTGTTAACGAATGACGGCAACGAATAATTATTATTATAATAGCTTTAAAACCCATGGCAACCATTTATAAACAAAAATATCCACCGTAAATCTCACTGATTTGGCTAATTCTTTTTTTTTTTTGAGTTCGTACCTAATATTATCAGAAGAAGGTTCTTTTAACTCTTAAGTAAGATCATTATATCAATTTGTTAAAATGTAACTGAAAACAATTTATTTTTGGTAGGTACCTATCATAAAAGATTTTCATTTTTAAAAATTATTTTTTAATTTTATGTATACTTAGTGTAATATTAGTATACTACATAATATGTACTATGTAGATATACTATATTGTACATTATTACCTGCCAATTATAATCTATTTATTTTTATAGTCTTATTCATTAGTACACACTTATCAAATCCGTAGTGCACACTTCTAATTTCGGACTTCACACTTTGTGTCGGGGTTCACTAAAAAATAGGGCCTGGTACACTTATAGCTCACATGTATGTTGGTTTTTTTTTTTAGGTACCTAAAAAAGTGTACACTTTACGGTTTGCGCTTTAATCGTTTTTTTTTATCCTTGTTGCGTGTTAACGATTAATCTGATTATATATATTTTAACAAACTTTATACTTAGGTTAGGTTAGCTGACAATATAATATACTATATTATAATTAACCCAAATCGTATTCGTATACAGTATACAATTAATATATAAATATAATATATATATATCAGAGTTATTCAAACTTTATCATCCCGCGGCTACTTATATTATATTTATATATAATAGATATTTCTATGGAATATAATGCCGAATATAATAACAACAGTGATCGGAACGGCGAAGCTAAATTTCAAAATAGGTAACTATAATAAATGTATTAGAAAAACGAATTCAAAAACATTTTTACATACCTGTTGTATACCTTTTATAATTTTAAATATCTAAGCCTTACGACTACATAGCCACCGTCGTGTATTATTTCTTGTAAAACACCATTTGAGTATAGTTGCAGATATTAACTTGATTTTTCTTTCACTTACTATTATCAAACCATTAAAATAATCAGTTAATATTGTAAATCGAATTTATGATATTGAGCTTAATATTTTACATGTATTATCTTTTTTTTTTGCTCATTCAGTTGTTGGCTTTAATCATTTTCCTGACAAATTTGTCACCAGAAAATCATAATACCGCAGCAGTTCCATAATATACAAAATAATTATTTATTAATTATAAAATAAATATTTAACTACCAATCAATTTTTATTACATTTTTTTTTATTATATAAAATACACAGTTCATAACATAATATTACATGTTTTGATTTTTCACAATGGTTAAAATACGGGTTTAGCTTGCACAGTGCACACTGAATTTAATAATATGGTTAGTATATGGTCATAAATGACGCAAATAACAAGCCACTTTATAAAAGCATTAGCATGGATATAAAAGAGTTGTAAAATAATGTAAACTTTTGACTAAAGGCAGTCGTGGTAAAATGACCACGGTACATCGTCAGACGATGCTGTCGACAAATTTGAAATATTCAACAGAGCCTTTACAAAAATCGAAAACGATGCGAATAGCAAGCCACTCTATAAGAGCATTAGGGTGGATATAAAGGAATTGTCGCCGATAAAATGTCAACTGTTGGCTAAAGGCAGACAGAGGGCTCATGGCAAAAAGCTAAAACTGGAAATCTACTGGGCCACAGCGGAGAAACGCGTCGACGACGAAATGTCTGCAGACACCAAGTTACAGAGTCTCAACATTAAATATCTGTAACCAAAGTTGATAAACGTTATCCTTTAAGGACGTACGATAGGAAGATCTGCTATAACCTGCTTTTAAAAGTACCAAAGAATCTTGTTAGTACTTGAAGGGTATCCTGGATTTAGAAAATACCAACAAATGTCGTAGACGTTGGTTTTTCAACAGCAAACAAAATACTAGAAACGAGGAAAAATCGACTTTGTGTTTTCGTGTGAAGATTTTCGATCAAAATCTTTTTTCCTAGTATTCAGATTATTGTTAAAATACCCGACGTCGGCGAGATATTTTGGCTTTTCCAAATCTGGGTTTTCCATCAAATACTTACAAAACTGTTTAGTAGATTTCATGTGCACCAGGTCCTCCCACACGTCCTTAAACGATAACTTTTCTACTTTGGTGCCTCCAGACATATTTTCGTCGTCGACGCGTTTCTCCGCTGTGGTCCAGTAGATTTCCTGTTTTAGATTTTTGTTGTGAGCCCTCTGTCTGCCTTTAGCCAACAGTTGACATTTTATCGGCGACAATTCCTTTATATCCACCCTAATGCTCTTATAGAGTGGCTTGCTATTCACATCGTTTTCAATTTTTGTAAAAGCTCTGTTGAATATTTCGAATTTGTCGACAGCATCGTCTGACGATGTACCGTGGTCATTTTTATAACTACATTTTTCGATACTGGTTAACTCGGTCTTGGTATTCATAAAGTCTAAATACGCGCTAAGAAGCGTCTCGTCTTCTGCAGACTGACCGTCGTCGCTCATCTATTATAATATTTATTAAAAACAAGATATTATTATCGGTTTGCTCGCTTTTAAGTGAAAAACCTATCGTTAAACTAAAAAGTAATAATATATAACTCACAAGCTTTTTTTCGTCTGCCATAATATGTGTCTATTAAGTGTGGAAGAAAATAAAATATTGTTCACCTTATTAAAAATATTAAAATAACTAAATACATATTATTACATACATCTAGGTAGTTACTTATCTAAACAAACTCAATACCGAATAATTTCAGCCAACATCCATGCGTTCGAGTTGTCCAAAAAAACAAAATCGATTCTGTAAAAATAAATATGATCATTATTATTATTATATGAGATTTCTAAATTATAATTAATAATTATAATTTTAATATTTAGTAATCAAATGGTACGTAATTATTAAAAAGGCAGAAAAGGTGACAAACGTAAAAACATGTCCTATTTACCTACTTATCATTATTTCTATTTTCTATTGCTGAAATTTGTTGGTGTAAATCACTTTTCTTACCTACTCGAAAATTATAGTGGGGGGAATACGAGTTAAGTCGAATTAATAAGTTCTACACAACACAATTAAAAGTGGTATAATAAGACGTTTAGTCACTGCCATACCCTATGATGCACGGATAGTCATGATTTATTGTAAAATTTAAAGAACACATTCACATCCATATTAGAATTTGAAAAATTGTATTTATTTTTTAATAAAAACGGTACATACTCACTATTCACTAACTCATTTTTGTACAATTGTTTTTGTTAATAACATCCTTTTCACAAGACACACGCACTCGTGCATTCAATATGCAACGGAAGTGATATTGTTGAGAAGCATTCGAATTTTAAGGGTTCATTTTAGGCAAATTGTTTAGTATGCGAAGCGAGTCGATGTAATTAATGTGTACTAGTGCGTTGTAAGGCAGTGGTTGGTGTGCAAGTGTGTGTGCGTTTTTGTGTGTGAATAGTCTGTGTCGAGTGTATAGGCATGTGCACGGGGCGAGGAGGTCAAGCCACATTATCCACATTATTAATTTCAAACTCATGTCTCATGGTGGTATGGTACATGGTATATTCTATACCGGACTCGTTCATTTCGCCTCCACCGTTTCGCCGCCAGACTATTCGCCACCCCATTTCGCCTCCACCCTTTCGCCACTGAACAATTCGCCGCCACCGTTTCGCAGCTCATCATTTCTCCGCCGTTTATTTCGCCACCGATTGTTTTTGTGTGTAAATAGTGGTGTCGAGTGCATTAGCAAGGGCACGAGGCTCGCCGGTCAAGCCCAGGCTCGACCTGAAACTTTTTAGGGGCATCAGGGCCGTATTAAAGGGCAGTGTATAGTGTATGGTGGAGCAAACATAAATTCAGTTTATGCCTTTTTTTACAAGTAAATAAAATATACTATGCTCATTCGACTTATAAGTACCTATTGAAATACTCGGAAAAATATTGTGCTTTCGAAAATGAAATTAAAACTGCATGTTGTAATATTCAAAAAAGTATATAATTAAAAAAAATATAATTGTTTTAATAAACGTTAACTTGAAACAGTATAAAAAATATATTTTCAAAACATTGGTACTTTTTGAATAAGACTTATTATAGTGTAAAACGTTAAATGCGCCAACCGGCATATAAAATGTTAGCCACTATGAATATAATACATATTGGTATTTTATAAAACGCCTAGAAATTCTATATACTACTTGGTGATATTTAAAGAATTGTATTATATATTTTTTTTACGTATATTTCCTAAATATTTTGAATAATAGGCGACAGTGTATGAGGGAACAAACATAAATTCAGTATACTCCTTTTTTTACAAGTAAATAACAAAAAAAAAAAATTCTCTCGCTACTCTTGAACAAACTTTCTACAATATACTTCAAAAACACCATATGCTTATCTGCTAATTAGTTATCTACTCTTTTTAATTAATTCTTTAAATTAATAAATTATGACATACACAATATGTCTACATATGATTATTAATTTCAAACTCATGTCTCATGGTGGTATGGTACATAGTATATTCTATACCTATAGCTATGGATTATTGTAATGATAAACGACTAAGGAAATAGGTATACTATGTTTAAAATGTTTAATATTATAACAATAACATTATCCTAAAAATTGACCAAGTTCAAAATTTTTGTTATTTCTTGTATAAATAAATAATATAGATACAAAAAGATAGGAATATAATAGATATTATAATCGAATAACAAGCTACAGAGTCTCAGTAGGCAGTACTGCAATATAATGGTACATGGCTGCAATATCGTATGAGGGCAGCTCGGGTTATTACATGTCAATATAGTATGTGTATTGTGTATAGTGAAAAATATTGAAAATTTAGAAGAACGTTCCATGTAAGTAGTTTATTCTGTACCCAAAATATCGAAAAATAAATATAAATTTGGACGAAATTAGATATTTAAGCGAAGGTGAAATACAAATCGCGATTCT
Organism: Macrosiphum euphorbiae; assembly: GCA_949089665.1. NCBI lineage: Eukaryota > Metazoa > Arthropoda > Insecta > Hemiptera > Aphididae > Macrosiphum > Macrosiphum euphorbiae. The sequence goes on along the minus strand of CARXXK010000151.1, from coordinate 61,022 downwards.
AAATTTACTTAATATATAGGTATTACTTAACTGGGCAATATATAATATGCATGTGACATTTTAAACTATTGAACCAATTAAATAAAATAATGTATTTATTAATAATTGTAAGCATACATTTTTGATAAAATTACAATAATGTTAATATATCACAAAAAAGTACTTGTAAAGTATTTTTAATACTTACTCGTAAATTGTAATGTAGGTACCTACTAATAATATATACTTTTGAAAGACAGTATTAAATACATATTTCAAATAGGTACAAATGACACCAAGTATTTAAATACGTAATCTGAATACATTAGAAAAGTATTATTAAAACAAGACCGCCTATTTACTATTTAGCTAAATTGCTATATACCTATATGCGGTACCAATTAAATGAAATAACTATGTCCTATGGATCATTGGGTCATTACAAATATTATACTAAATGTACTTAATTCCAAAATCATATTTTATTTTATTTATTGCTATCTTATTTATTATTAAATAGTATTTGTTTTCCGACATAACGTGGACGGTTGATGTCGTATAAAAATTTCTTAATATAATTGTCAAGATTAAATTCATTAAATTTGTTTTAAATGTATTCATGTTGTGATACAGTTACGTTTAGCAGAGGTACAACAAAAAATGTTGTTCTCATTTGTATTTATTCTAAATTCACTGCATTTAAAATTATAATTTTTTAAGCACATTTTACCATTAAAATATTATAAAATGTTCGATATTTTTACGCTCTTAACTGTTGATGTCTTACCGGTTCCTAATATACAAACTTCTGTAAAAGTATTATGTAAATTATGGTGTATTAAGCGTTTAATACAGGCAAAGTTCAAAGGATGTAGTAAGAAGAAATGTTAGTACATAAACACTAGGTCAAGAAAACAATTATAGGTGATAAGTAGAATACCACAACAATTCAAATTGTATAAACATTAAACATATTACATGTAACTAGGTTAAGACAACAAGAATGCAATATGATTTTACAATAATGTGTGTTTTTTTAGATTCTGAGTAGAACGATGAATATATTGATTTTACAATGATGTGGGTTTTTTTTTATTTTTGTGTCTGTCATCACGTTTTAGGACAGTAAAAGTGCTTGGATTTTCTTCAACAGTAGCTTTTCTGGTAAGAAAGTGAATCTAGTTGGTACTTTGGGGGGGTCAAAAGTAAAATTTTCCCAGTTGTTTTCACAAGTGCCGGGAAAAACAACATAAAAATTAAGGTAAAACGGTTTTAAAAAAAATCGAATTTGTTTTTTGGTGTAACTTTAAAACAAATGACCGTAGGTACATAACATTTTGACTGAATGTTTATATTAGAATTTTCTATAAACTATAACATTTTCTAAAATGAATAACTGTATATACCTACATGAAAATTTCACTGAATATTTATATTAGCATTTCCTATACACCATACAATTTTGAAAATATTTTGACTCTTCTTGAGCTGTTTATGGACATTTACAGCTTTCAATTTTTTTTAGTTTTTTTTTCTATAAATATCAATATCAAGTTTTATCTGTTGGGCCAAAAAGTGTAAGAATGTAATACAAGGCTCCTGATATATTTTAACAATAGCAATTGAAAAATATTAAAAATACATATTCACAATTTTTTTTATAAGCATTCAAAGATCGAATTTTGACAAAATTTATCAAAATTAATCGTAAATTATCAATCATTGTAATTAATAAATTATAAAATGTTCAGTTTTTATAGCTAAGGATTGCAAATTTAAAACAAAGGTTCTCATAAATAGTTCATAATGTAACCAAAAAATCTAAAAAATATATGAACACAGTTATTTTTTACAGATATTTTAAATTCAAATTTGAACGAAATTACATAATAAAAACCTAGAATAACTATTTTAGTTATTTTGTTGTGATTTTATAATATTATTCGTGGGTACTTGAAACTTCTAAAGTATACTACTATACAGTATACATCTTTGATAGTATCAGGGTTTGTTGTTGGTGTATAACGCGTTATAAGTACCTAATGGATATTGTGATATGATTAATTTGAAATTTATTATAGGTCTTTTTTTTTATACCATAGATAAGTATTTAATATGTCTTACCTATACCTAACCTGACATACAGTATCCGCTCAGAACCATTTTTCTTATACAATGATATTATATCATTGAATTCAAATTTAATACACTCCATTATACAGTGACCCACATGTAACCTACTGTACAGCAAAGCACTTTTTTCTTATCGAAGGTACAAATAACGAATGCATCAAATAAAATATAACCAAGTTCTTGCCATCTAAAACAGTGTAATATGTATTATAATTATTTTGTAAATTAAAATAATGATCAGATAGGAAAAAAGTTTATGTGCCTTATGGAAGGTATACTGTAATAATCAAAGATTTGGATAAGCATTAGATATAGAACTGAAGTATTATAAATTAAAATGATGAAAATTAAAGGACTAATCTACTTAGACAATGTGTTTCAAAAGTAAACAACTACAGTCGTCACTCGATAATTCTAAATTCAAGGGATTAAGCTAAAAGTTCAATTTATAGAGGTTTTTGATTACATACATATATTGTATTTATTATTTATTACAGGTATATTTATTTTGTTATTTTTTAATACAATTATAGTATTTTATGTTATTTAAGTAAATAAGTCAATGTAGTAGGATGGTCTTTGTGTTTTGGATATGGTTGAAAGCATAGACGCTGCGATACAAAAAGGTAGAGCTACAGCATATTTTATGTTTCACCAGCTTCAACTTCTGCCATCACATTTTTTTTATCGGTGCGCTACAAACACTTCAACATTTGTGCATAACGGGTACATTATAACGGGTATATACGGGTATATACCATTTACTTACAAAGATGTATTTCCTGACTTCCGAAATCGTAAAAACCTACTTTAAAGACTTGAGACTGATGAGACAATACGCAGCTAGGTATTAATGATATTATTGTTGTATTATTTTAGATTTGTATAGTTAGGTGGTGTAATCCAAGACTGTAGATGAATAATATCTGAAGTTACTGTAGATTATTATTGTACCTAAACAAATAATTAAGACTTTTTTTTTTAATTTTATAAATATTACATAAAACCAGTACACATCTACATATTAGGTACTTTAGTACTTATAACACTGAAATTAAATAACTGAAATCTAACATAGATGCTAAATATATTAAGCAATCAAAATAAAATTTAGGTACAATCCAAAAGAATGATATTTAATTTTTCTCTATTTATTTAGCTAACATCTTTTATCATGAGGTTTAGCAGTTATTGGTTGCTAAATTATTAATAAAAAAAGTACTTAGTAATTACCGAATACAATATAATTTATCATACTGTAACAGGGTTGGGGAATCTGTTATATTTAAATAATTCAGTGAGGGTTCTCTGGGCCCTATGAATTATATTTTAGCCGTAACTCGGGAGCTTTAGGAAAGACAAATCAAATATTAAGCTTATGTGAACACATTTATTAGTACACAATAATTAATTATCTACGTACATAATATTCCTAAACTACGCACACAATATCTTTACACATACCATAATCATTAACTACATATACAGGGCTTATTACATACAAGGCTTACTCACAGTATCGTCCTCCGGAGTTCGTTGGTTAGCGGGTAGCTGTACTGATCCCGGAACTAACTAACTTAACATTGTGTGTCTCTTTTATATTACAATTCTAAGTGAATATATGTGTACCCGGATGACTATACTGTGTATACAAGTCGTCTTCCTTATTATTATCTGTATTTATACTTGCTTATTATTTATACTTATAACTATACTATGTAACGGCATCACACATATGTGATCCGCAGTCCTGTAAAGTATTTGAGTAAAAGTATTCAAATACTTTTTTAAGTATTGAATAACTTTTTAAATACTTTCAGTATGAAGTATTTTGAATGGTATTTTAAATACTTTTTTTTATATTAAATACTTTTTGATATTGAATACTTTGGTTTTTTATTTCGAACATTTTATTTTTATTCGAAATAATTTTAGAAATTTTAGAATGAATTAAGAACGCAAAATAGGTAGTATCACCAATGGGTGGTTTCTTCCCTCAAAAAAAATCATACGCAAATACCCTATGCACATTTGCTTATTGTTCTAGTTAAGAACAGATTGTAAATTTCATGTAAAAATAAAAAAAAAATGTAATAAACATTTATTTAATAAATAATAAATAAAAATGATTATAAATTTACTACCTATGTGTCTATATTACAATAATTAGAAACCCACTTTAAAAACCAAAAGTTTTTGAAAAGTATTCCAAAAGTATTTGAAAAGTATTCCAAATACTTTTTCAAAGTATTTGAGTAGTATTTGAAATACTATACAATTAAAGTATTTGAGTAGTATCTTAAATACTTAAAAAAAAATGTATTTGAGTACTTACTCAAGTACTTTTCAAAAGTATTCTTTACAGGACTAAGGTAACCTAACCTAACTGGGTTAGAATTTTGATCTATAGGTATGTCAACCAGTTAGTCAGTCAGTGAGTGATAAAAATGACGATTTTGGGACGTTAATATCTAAATATAAGGGTTTTAGGTGAGTTTATGAAATTTGGAGAACATATTATGTATTTCGTAAGTCTGAATATATGATCCAAATTTTAAGTGTCATCACTGGTTTTATCATGCTTATTCATGTATTTTATTTAACTCAGCTAATACTCTTACTGTACTCATGAGGTACAGATTGTGTATATAATAAAAAAGGAAAAAAAATTGACATGTTTATGAGGAATATATTTAGAGTTATATGTGGTTCAAAAGTGGCTCCAAATGGTTCGTGTAATATTACCCAAGGTGCTGTTCGCTATTTCTGTTAGCAAGAACTTGGCTTGACACGCTACCACGTGGTCGATGAAATGGTGTTTATGAAAAATTTAGGACTCCCGATCCTTACGAAAAGTAAGTCTGTTAATGATTATTTCTAATTTCTATTGATGAATTAATAGATTCTAATTAATTGTTGTGTCTTACTTCCGATCCACTGTCATGTATATAGAAGTGACTAGGAAAGTCCTCCGGATCGAATTGATGGTCCGAGGAAGTCTCTGCTTGACGGCTCATGATAAATTATAAAAATATTATAATTCGTCACGAGGAGGCGAAGCGAAACGACAAGAAAATGACTAAATAAAAATATTTTATGAAACTTGCCAATCATCGTCCGAAAGCAAAATAAAAAACCAATCACGAGCGAAGCTGTGACGGGTCGGCATATGTCATAAATTAACCTACAATAAAGTCAAATTCGATTTTTATAAACGCAAAGATTTTATTCAAACCACCCTACCCACCCAATATTTTATAAGATATATATAAAAAAAATACAGTACATTTCTTAAAACGCTTGAAGTTAATAACACATAATATATTCATTAGTAGCTTCTAGATTATTTTCTTATTTACGTAATTTTTTAAGATTCTGAGCTTAGCAAAACAATGTTGGTATCCAAATTTTCTACTTGAGCAATTTTTTCGCTGATAGGAAAGTGAATCTAGTTAGTATTTTTTTTTTTTTTTGGGGGGGGGGTAAAAATAAAAAATTCCGAGTCATTTTCAAAAAAAAACTTAATTTTAGTAAAAACTAAGAAAAAATTCGATTAAATGGATGTCGCTCTGCTGTACAGTAGGTTACAAGAGGGTCACTGTATAATGGATGCGGTATTAAATTTTAATTCGAAAAACGATTCTGAGCGGTGATGGTTTGTCGATTGTCTGCGTGAATATTTTATATTATATTTATATTGTTATTATTAAGACGGTAGCTGATAAGTTGAATTAATATAAAAAAATTACAACAAAATAACTAAAATCGTTATTCTTGGTTATTTAATATGTAATTTCCTCAAAATTTGAACATAAAATAACTATAGTTTTATATTTTTGAAATTTTTTATTACAGAATAACCTACTTACATGGAACCTTGTTGTAAGTTTTCAATCCTTGGATATAATAGTTGAACATTTTATACATTTTTTACTACAAAATCATTTTTAAATTTAGAATTTGTTAATGTTGTCTAGAATTGAACCTAAAATGCTTATAAAAGAAAATTGTGCTAATGTATTTTTACACTGTTATTTGAGCAATATATCAAGTGCCTTGTAATACATTTTGACGCTTTTTGACCCAACAAATAAAATTTTGATGAAATTTATATAATTAATTGTTGTGTCTTACTTCCGATCCACTGTCATGTATATAGAAGTGATTAGGAAAGTCCTCCGGATCGAATTGATGGTCCGAGGAAGTCCCTGCTTGACGGCTCATGATAAATTATAAAAATATTATAATTCGTCACGAGGAGGCGAAGCGAAACGACAAGAAAATGACTAAATAAAAATATTTTATGAAACTTGCCACGAGGAGCCGGAGCCAGACGACGAGCAAAATGCAAATGACAGTAAATGTGAATATATTTAATAAGTATTAAGGATCGTGGTTATTGACGGTAACCACAATTTAACCACGATTGGCGATTCGCGATTCGCGGGCTGGATGGCGGTTAGAACTCGTTACGGCGCTGCTAGTCAGACGTTGTCGGATTGTCGTTATTTCATAATATTATTTATTATTATTATGTGGAACAAGTCGAAACATTGCGAGAAATTGACGACGCACATCGTTCTCCAATAAATAATATTTCTATTGGCACCTATTATTAGTCCATTTGAATTATTGTTCTGTAAACAAGGCAATATTATCGTACAATCATATTTACTTCGTGTTTATATATAATTATTAATGTATATATTTATACACATTACTATATAATATTATATCTGTGGTATTTCGTTATCGAACGACGGCGGCGGCTACGAGTACAGTAAGTTCATAATATTAAACCCGTCGGTGGTCGCGATGTGACCTTGTGCGGCGTTCGCCTTGTTAGTATCTTGAGAACCACTTATTTATATTTTATTACTTGATGGTTAATTCGTCTGATACTATTTATACCTTCAATCGACCAATGCTTAAATATACTCTTGCTAATAAAATAATTTTATAAATAATTCTTGATTAGATATTATCGACATGCAATGTTGTTAATATCCATAAATAATTGAGTGTTGCACTCACTCGATAGATCAACCAATTACCAAATACTTGTTCGTATTTCGTAAACTCAGACCTATTTTTAAGGAGCACACATCATTCATATGCGTACCATAGATATTATAATATCACAGATTTATGATACAGTTTTATATAATCTGTGATAATATCTTATAATATCATGCCTTGGTCTTATAATATCTATGATGCGTACTGTATAATAATCAGGAAAATACTCCAGACCAAGGGCCAAGATGAATGATAAATGATCATATTATTATATAATTTTGTATAAAATAATTATATACTTATTTTTAGGGGTTAACAATCATTCATAATAAATTGTAAGAACATTTTTTGTAAAAGATTAAACAATCTTATAACAACAAAAAATATGTTGTAACGATGAATATAAAAAGGTGGGTAAGTGGATGTCGCTCTGCTGTACAGTAGGTTACAAGTGGGTCACTGTAATGGATGGTATTAAATTTGAATTCAATGATACAATATCATTGTATAAGAAACACGATTCTGAGCGAAGACGGTATGTCAGTCTAGGTTTAAGACATTATATATATATATATATATATATATCTTTGGTATTAAATTATATGGAATTTATGAATAAATTCCTTAAAATATGCACAGTCTTATCATGAGCATACTTCTTATTCCTTATACTATGATAGATTGTATGGATAGGCCACAATATTTTGATTTTTCAGTTTCATATATCCCCGAATAATATTTTTAAATTTCAACAAAAACAAAGAACGTTAATATTGATTTTAATATGTAATTTCGTCCAAATTTGAATTTAAAATGTCTGTAAAAAATAACTGTGTTCATATATTTTTTAGATTTTTTGGTTACAGTATGTACTATTTATGAGAACCTTTGTTTTAAATTTGCAATCCTTAGCTATAAAAACTGAACATTTTATAATTTATTAATTACAATGATTGATAATTTTCGAGATTTTGATAAATTTTGTCAAAATTCGATGTTTAAATGCTTATAAACAAAAATTGTGCATATGTATTTTTAAAATTTTTCAATTGCTATTGTAACAATCTATCAGGACCCTTGTATTAAATTTTTACACTTTTTGGCCCAACAGATAAAACTTTATTGATATTTATAGAAAAAAAAACTAAAAAAAATTGAAAGCTGTAAATGTCCATAAACAGCTCAAAAAGAGTCAAAATATTTTCAAAATTGTATGATGTATAGAAAATGCTAATTTAAACATTGAGTGAAATTTTCATGTATCTACAGTTGTTCGTTTTTGAATTACAACAAAATAAGAAAATCGCTACATGAGAAATCAAGTGAATATCCAATTTTGTAAAAATTTGAATTTCATACGCTCATAAAAATTTAATTTGACTTTCTTATAGAATTTTTTTTATTGATAAAGGTAGACAATCTTATGAGTAATCTTGTATTAGATTTTCAAATCTTAAATTTTTACGAATTCTTAACTCAAAATAATTTGCTAATTTTCGTGATTTTTCCATATTTTGTCAATTTTTGAACTTTAAATGCTTATAAAAAAAAACTGTGACTAACGATTTTTAATATTTTTCATCTGCCTTTGTAACAATATACTAGGTGCCTTAAATTGAAATTTTAAGATTTTTTAACCAACAAATAAAATTTTATTGATATTTCTAGAAAAAAAACTAAAAAAAAATGAAAAATGAAAATGTCCCTAAACAGTTCAAAATAAATCAAAATATTTTGAAAATGTTATCGTGTATAGAAAATGCAAATATAAACAACCAGTCAAAATTTCATGTTCCTACGGTCGTTTGTTTTAAAGTTACACCAAAAACCAAAATCGATTTTCTCGAAAACAGATTTTGCGTAAAAATTCCCGTTTTTCCTTAATTTTTCTTTTGTTTTTCTTGGCGCTTTTGAAAAGTACTGTGAATTTTAAATTTTGACCTCCCCAATGCACCAACGATATTCACTTTCCAATCGAACAAGATACTGAAGTCGAAAATCGAAGCATTATTTCGACTACTTATCGTGTACACAGACACAAAAAAAAAAAAAAAAATAAAAAAAAAACACACATCATTGTAAAATCAATACATTCATCGTTTCACTCAGAATCTAAAAGTAACTATCCTATGCTGCAAAAATATATCACTGTTAATCAATGAAAATACAAAGAAAACTGGTGTTTATCTTGGAGGGATCATACTAATAGAAGGCCATCAGACCGACAACTTTAGCGAAGTATCAGTGAGAATTTTTAAGGTAAATGTATTAGCCATTAGGTCGTATGAAAGCATACAATATAATTTCATTGATAGAATTTTGCTGTAGAAGATTAAAGGAATACTATAAAAATTTTTTTTGAATTTTCAAATGAATGAAATTCTACTGCTCGACTGTTTTTTAAAAATTTAGTTAAAACAACTAATTATATCACCAAATGATAGATTACTGTAGACAATGAAGAATTTTAAATAAAAAAAGGTGGGTAAGTGGATGCCGCTCTGCTGTACAGTAGGTTACAAGTGGGTCACTGTATAATGGATGCTATTAAATTTGAATTCAATGATAAAATACATTGTATAAGAAAAACGATTCTGAGCGAAGACGGTATGTCAGTCTAGGTTTAAGACAAATTATATACATATCTATGGTATTAAACAAAAAATTGACCTATAATAGGTACCTATAATAAATTCCAAATTAATCATATCACAATATCCATTAGATACTTATAACGCGTTATACATCAACAAAAACCGTGATACTATCATAGATATAATATAATAGTACACTTTAGAAGTTTCAAGTACCCACGAATAATATTATCCAATCACAACAAAATAACTAAAATCGTAATTCTTGGTTTAAATATCAAATTTTGTCTAAATTTGAAATTAAAATGTCTGTAAAAAATAAGTGTGTTTATATATTTTTTAGATTTTTTGGTTACAGTATGAATTATTTAAGAGAATCTTTGTTTTAAATTTTCAACACTTAGTTATAAAAACTGAACATTTTATAATTTTTTAATTCCAACGATTCATAATTTTCGAGATTTTGATAAATTTTGTCAAAATTCGATGTTTAAATGCTTATAAAAAAAAATTGTGCCTATGTATTTTTAATATTTTTCAACTGTTATTGTAACAATATATCAGGAGCCTTGTATTAAATTTTTACACTTTTTGGCCCAACAGATAAAACTTTATTGATTTTTATAGAAAAAAAAAACTAAAAAAAATTGAAAGCTGTAAATGTCCATAAACAGCTCAAAAAGAGTCAAAATATTTTCAAAATTATATGGTGTATAGGAAATGCTAATATAAACATTCAGTGAAATTTTCATGTGTCTACAGTTATTCGTTTTTGAATTACAACAAAATAAGGAAATCGCTACATGAGAAATCGAGTGAACATCCAATGTTGTAAAAATTTGAATTTCAAACGCTCATAAAAATTTAATTTGACTTTCTTATAGAATTTTTTTTTTTTGATAAATGTAGGAAATCTTATAAGGAATCTTGTATTATATTTTCATATCTTAGATTTAAAAAGAAAAATTTTTATGAATTTCTAACTCGAAATAATTTGCAAATTTTCGTGATTTTTCCATATTTTGTCATTTTTTGAACTTTAAATGCTTAAAAAAAAAAACTGTGACAAACGATTTTTAATATTTTTCATCTGTCTTTGAAACAATATAGTAGGAGCCTTGTATTAAATTTTCAAGTATTTTTACTCAACAAATAAATTTTTATTGATATTCATAAAAAAAAAACTAATAAAATTGGAAACTGAAAATGTCCCTAAACAGTTCAAAATATTTTGAAAATGTTATCGTGTATAGAAATTGCAAATATAAACAACCACTGAAATTTTCATGTATCTACGGTTATTTGTTTTAAAGTTACACCAAAAACCAAAATCGATTTTTTGGAAAACCGATTTTGCGTAAAAATTCCCGTTTTTCCTTAATTTTTCTTTTGTTTTTCTTGGCGCTTTTGAAAAGTACTGTGAATTTTAAATTTTGACCTCCCCAATGCACCAACGATATTCACTTTCCAATCGAACAAGATACTGAAGTCGAAAATCGAAGCATTATTTCGACTACTTATCGTGTACACAGACACAAAAAAAATAAATGTACATATGTATGATACAAATTAATACCCATACACCCACCATCCAAAATTTGGAGGAGCGGTTGCTCCTCTAGACCCGCTTTACCATGCCACGGCCCGTGACAGTCATCAAAATACAGACGCCCTCGTGCAATTAATTTAATATTAATATGTGTCGTGACCTTGCGGACGTGTGTATACGAGTACCGCTCTAATGGGAATATTCCTCGATTCTATATACATGTTACCTTCAATGTCGTAAATTCAGGTAATGATGATATTGACTAGCCAATTAATATAATGCCTGGGTAACTTGGTCATTATCTATAATCAACATACCTATATTTGTAACATTGACTTGATAAATCAGACGATGTTATAATTTGATAAATTCACTAGTTATTATAACATATCCTATCGTCGTGTCAATGTTATCTTTTATCGGTTTAACTTTAAAAACCCACGTTAAGATTAGGTAGGTATCTGTTTTATAACGAATAATAATAGGTATCTTTTATAGTTTTAATACTCACGGCAACTAACCTAACATAAGTATTGTTACAGTCTACGTTGTACTTTCGTATAATATAGTTTATAGTTTCATATAGTTTTTCGTTTCGAAAAGTGTTGAATTGTATTATTAAAAAAATGAATTCAAATGAAATGCGTCAAAAATTTTACAACGCATTATCTGATTTATTGAAAAATAAACGTGAAGATAATAAATCATTTTTAAACAAAGAGAAATATATTATGTTAAGATTGCAAGAAGTTAAATTAGCTAAGGAAAAAATTGGGAAGAAAAGTGCAAAGGATTACAGATACATTCGTAAGTATGATATAATAACACTCAATGGGCAAGAACGACTTATTAAATCTATAAGTAATAATTCAGAAAATGTACACTATTATGTATCAAATTTTTAATATATAAAAGTTTTCACATTTTTTTAAACTTAACCACATTTATTATTTAAATAGGTTAGGTTAGGTTAGGTAGTACACTCCGTGAAGCGGCTGGAGTCAACGGTGTTATGGGAACTCAAGGATTTCAACGGTGCCACTGCAAAACAAAATGCAAAACAAATAAATGTACTTGTAGATCTAATAACCGGCTTTGTACATCGAAGTGCCATAACAGCTTATCATGCGAGAATAAGTGATACCCATACGTCATAATCAATAATCAACATACAAGTATTAAAATAATAATTATTATGAAAAAATTAATTTTTTCTTATATATTTTTTTTAATTGTTTATTCTTAAATAGTAAATATAATATATTATATCTAAAATTATCAATGGCTACATAGTTTTAGTCAATAATGACAATGACTGGTCAATCATAGAAATTATGTATTAATATTAAATTTGTTCTATTATTGTCTATCTTAGTTAGGTATTCTCTAAAATGACTAGCCAATAATATCAATGCCTATGTAAAACAGTCAGTGTTAACATAGACTAGTCATTTTTAACAATACCTAATTATCATCATTGGCGGTAACATATATATTATATTATATTATAATGTGACCCGAGGCCGAGGAGAATGCGAGTGTTGTTTGCGTAAAAGGATACGAGTAAGGTTTTAAAGAATTTGAGTTCTGTTCAGAGTGATATTATTATAAACTGACTTTAAACCGACATTAATTTGGCAACGGCAGAACCTCAGAATTTTATTAGATCATTTTTTTCGGATTGTATTTTTTTCTACTATGTTTATAAGTTATTGTCGCAGTTGTACAATAATAATTGTAGATACGCAATATTCTAAGCCCGAAAAAAAGAGTATTTGCTTCAAAACCTTAAATTCGCCCTCATAAACCATTTGATCAATTATTTTTTTTTAATTTTAATTCATTCACCAGTCCACTAATTCCCTATCTCTCTTTAGTCCTAACGCTAAAGTCAATGTCTCTTATATTACTTATTAATTATTATGAATAATATATTTTCGTTTATGTTTCCACAAAATTATCTTCATTATCAGATGTTATAATTATTTAATTTATTAAACTGATCACCTTATTGTCATCTTTGTTCAAAATTGTATACTATTATTCAATAATATATTATAATTATTCGTTGAGCTATAATAGCATTTCTTATAGCAAATAGCAACTAATAAAAAATGTTTAATTAAGTTTAGCCACTAACCTACGGCGGTATAACGTTTGCCATCCGGTGTACAGATGCGTACCTATATATTAGGAATTTGTCAAGGAGAGGGCAAACTATTTTTCTTTTTACATTTTTTGTCTCACTATAATATTAGTTATAAAGTATTTTTGTAGCATGTTTTCTTTCATACAGACAAGGAATGTAAAAATATTTTTGAATTAAACGTAGATAGTTTGTTAAATCTTAATATCACAGCATTAATTTAAATTAATATTGTTATGTAATTTTAAATTATCATATACATTTTTTTTAATAAATTAAATGTAACCGTTGATTTTATAATTTTAGGTAATTTAGAAAATTAAATATTTTTAGCTTATTCTGTCATTGACACCACAAACTTGAAAAGTTGAAACTATTGTAGGTAATGTTATCTGTGAAAATTTAATTTTTTTATCAAAAAAGTAAAAACTTGGTTGACACTGCAGTATTGCATTTGGTCCCACCACAACATCTGATAATCTACAAAAGCAACGTTTTAGTTCATAATCGAGCGTAATAAAAATCACTAGGTAAAAAATTAAATGTAATTAAGATATTTTGTATTAAGAAGGTAATGATTGAGGTTAGGTTTACGATGAACTTTGATTTGTTTTTTAAATCTAGCTACACGATACTCGTTTTATAATATAGCTACATTGAATTTTTTGACGATTTTAAATATTAAGGTAATTTTTTGCATTTAAAGATTTTTGGAGCATTTTGAAGTTCATTCTAAATTTAAATTTTAAATTCCATTTTAAATTCTGCACATGTTCTTACATGATTTTTATAATAAATATAATATGATCTAAAGTCTAAACCTATAGGTATAGAAAAAAAAAATAGTTAGTTGTCAGATTAAGTAAGTAGGTAGTTCAAACGATAAGTTCTGTCTTTAAAATTTTTATATAATAATTAAAGAGTTTAAAATGTATATTATAATTTATACAGATTTTGTTTTAGAATTTATATCTTTAATATCAAAAATAAGAATAATTTAGTGCACTATTTACATTTGTTAGGACATTTTTATGTTTTTTAGAACAATAAAATCATCAACAATAATATTATGATAATTAACACAGAAAAAGCTAAGCAATTGCCCCTATTCCCCCCCCCATCCTAGCGGACGCCATGGTTATTATACGTAAATAACACACTGCAGTGGATCGGTCAGAAAATGAACGGATTCATCGTTTAGTCGTATTGCAGTGCTTGTAATCGGGAAAAGATATGAGTTGATTAAAAAACAAAACCAAAAAAAAAAATCGAACAAAACGTTTCTCTTGACCGAGCCTGGGCGGACTTCGACGACACTCAACCGACCAACAACTCGGAAATACCAAGTATTATCTATTATATTATATATATATACATTACATGATATCAAAGTCCCTTCTGCAAGTACACAGTTTTTTTACGACTGGGACCAAATTTTTCACACAGGGAATTCAACCTTGTACTAGATAGTGTGCACGTGTTAAACGGTATAATAAATTATTAATATTTCTAGATCAAAATAATTTGAATATTTTCGTCATTATTAGGTATTTTGTCAATATTTGAACTTTAAATGCTTAGAAAAAAAACTGTCCATGTTTTATGAAAAAGCGTGTATAGAAAATGATAATATTCACAACCCGCGAAAATCTCATATATCTACGGTAATTTGTTATAGAATTACACCAAAATCCAAAATCGATTTTGTCGAAAACGAATTTTGCGTTAAAGTTCACGGTATTCTTAATTTTTTGAAAATTTCTGGGAATTGCACCAACAATATTCACTTTCCCAACGAAAATGAAACTGAAGTTGAAAACCGAAGCATTATTACAAACACTTATGGAGTACGACCACACAAAAAAAAAAAATTAAATAAATTTAAAACAAGATTCCACGTAAATATTTAATTCTGTTACCAAAAAATCTAAAAAATACATAAGCACAGTTTATTTTTATAGTCATTTTAAATTTAAATTTGGACGAAATTACATAATAAAAAACTTAGAATACCTAACTATTTTAGTTATTTTTTTTGTGATTGTATATTATTATTCGTGGGTACTTGAAACTTCTAAAGTATCTAGTTAAATACACTATTATAATATATCTATGATAGTATATCAGGGTTTGTTGTTGATGTATAACGCGTTATAAGTAGCCAATGGATATTTTGATATGATTAATTTGGAATTAATTATAGGTAAATTTGTTTAATACCATAGATAAATATATAATATCTCTTATACCTAGACTGACATACCTACCGCCTCCTCTCAGAATCGTTTTTCTTATACAATGATATTATATCATTGCATTTAAATTTAATACCATCCATTATACAGTGACCCACATGTAACCTACTGTACAGCAGACTAGAAGAGAATCTATTTTTTGCATTCATCTATTTTTAATTTATGTATTTTCTTCAATAATAAATATGTTATTATTAAGCTGCACATAATAAGTGGATATATTAATTACTCATATAATAAATTATCAAATATTCTCGGCCTGACAAGTGACGACCTACCAGCATTTTGCAGAAGTTTTAAACAACTAAAATAATTAATTTAGGTATTAATTAAAACAAAATATGATTTAAAGAACACCAAAAATATTCAGTTGTACAGAAATATACTTTAATCATTACTTCAATACTTAAAGAATTTATCTCTTTAAATCTAAATTATAAGTACCTGTCAGTAACTCCTATTTTTTTTATTTTTTTTTTTGTGATAATAAATTAATTTTTCTTGTGTAGATAATGAACAAATGTATAGCTTTTTTAAATTTTAGTATTGAATTTTAAATAATTGTTTATTCTTATTTTTAAATTTAATAAAAATCATTCTCATTTTATATTTAATTAAGTATTTTTGATTAACTAAATTGAATATATAACTATGTTACTATTTCTGAAGGGTAATATCTTTATTTAATAATTATATTATTATAAAAAGCATGGTTTGTTGTAACAGTTGTCATAATGTAAATGTGCATTGGTAACATGTAAATGGAATCCCATGTATCTTCATTAGGATATAGAAAGTGTAATAGAATGACTTTACAAATTAATTAACTTTTGTCCTTATCAAAATTTAATTATTGTATATTTATAATTTATAGACAATTGCACTACGATTACAGTTTATTATGTATATTTATCAGTATATTAAAAAATTTAGAATGGTCAGTTTGTAAATGTAAATCTTATTTTTAGAAATATATTAATGGTAAAATCATTTATTTAAGTCAAGTAGCTTATAAATGTAAATATATCATTTTTTTATACATATAACAACACGTTATTGAAATAGGTACTTGAAACGTAATACCTTTTTTCTAAATATTCTTTTTAGAATTTCGTAACATAAGTATGTTTCTTAAATTATTTATTGTCCGTGTAATTTTCATAATGTTCGTCATACAATTAACCATAGTACATAGAACATATTTATTTTTTATATTTATTGTCAGGTCATTACTCACTGTCTACTATAATAATATATAACCTATACCTACTGGCTATACTTATTATAATATTATGGTATTACATTAATATTATGATTACATAAAATAAACTTGGAATCAACTACGAAATATTTAATTATTATCTTGTCTTATAGGTTTTGAAATACCTTATTAATTTATTTACACACTAGGTACCTACTATACAGTCTACAATATGTCAATACACCTAAAGAAAGCATATTATATTACTAATCTCAATTTTTATTCATTACGTATAATATGAAAATTATATATTATTACTAAATCATAAATTAATATAAAATATTTATTATACAATTAAAATAAAATGTGTTTATTACTAGAATAATAAGTTGGTCAATATTCATATTCATAAAAAAACTATTAATAATAATTCCAAAAAAAAAAAAATATACAAAATTTTTTAAATCATTAACAAATCTAAATATTTTTGAACCTATTCCCTTACTAATTGTACCAGTGAATCTGCCACCCGGTTTACCGCTCAACGACAATTTGTATAAAAATTATCGACTTCAGAAGGCAACTTAGTTCAACACAGAATGGCGCCAAACTGAAAATCGAGGTTTACAAAGATACCTACGGTAGGTACCTTACCAAGCGCATACCGTAGATTGAGATCGAGAGGTCTCATTGGCTGCAGTATTACGTTTGTGATAACTTAAAAAAATTATCAATATTCATTGTTTGTTGACAAATTTCTTTTCTATGAACATAACACTTCGTGTTTGTTTTTATTAAACTTGAAAACATTTAATTTTATAGAAAGTCTGTCGAACGTTGTAATCCCACACATGAACTACCTAGTTGAAGAACTTTCTCTATGTCACGAAGGTGTTGGATAGAAATTTTGGAATTAGTTTTGAATGCTATCACTGTTAGTCATGGATCAACATTTCTTAACACTATTGAAGCCTGTACACTAAGGATGAAGTATTTAAATATATTGCTAACATATTTCTCGAAAAATACATGGTGAATATAATAATAATTATTCTTATTTACAATAATTATCGTTTATACGAAGAAAATATATATTTAATTATTAAAACATTTAATTTCATAGATGAGAGGTTTTGGTCATCAAAGCTTTGTAGTCTGTCAAATGTTATGATCCCGCACGTGAACTACGTATTTGAAGAACCTTCTGTATGTCACAGAGGTGTTAATATAGAAGTTTTTGAATTTGTTATGTAAAATTGTTTTAACGGTATTGAAGGCTGTAGACTTATGATGGAGCTTGGACTTTTATTACTAACATATTACTCGATACATACATGGTGAATATAATAATAATTATTCTTTTTAATAAATAATCTCTGTAAAAAAATATTGAACTTGAATAACATTTTTATATATTTTTAGTTAAATCAGATTGGTTATTGTTAGTTATTGTCAGAGAAACAAAGATAGCTGAAGAAAAATACATAACTAGTGTTTTACTAGTGTCATACGGAAGAAATATGTGTGTGAGTATACTCAATAATCGTTTATAATGTAAACTAATGATGGAGAATGGATATTTTTGCTACCATATTTCTCAATACAAAAATGGTGAATATATTAATAATTATTCTTATTTATAAATAATCTCTGTAAAAAAATATTGAACTTGAATAACATTTCTATATATTCTTAGTTAAATCAGATTGGTTCTCGTTAGTTATTGTCGGAGAAACAAAGATATCTGAAGAAAAATACATAACTGGTATAACTACAGAAGTAATTTGTGCTTGAGTATACCTAATAATTGCTTATACGATGAAAATAAATATTTAATTTTTAAAACATTTATATTTCATAGATGAGAAGTTTTCTTTTTAAAGCATTTGAATTGTGTCAAACGTTATGATCCCACACTTGAACTACATAATTGAAGAACCTTCTGTATGTCACGGAGTTGTTAATATAGAAGTTTTAGAATTTGTTATGTATGCTATCAGTGTAAGTATTTGATCAACATTTCTTAACGGTATTGAAAAATGTAAACTAATGATGGAGCATTTACTATTTCTGCTACTATATATCTCAACACAAACCTGGTGAATATATTAATATATATTTTTCTGGATTGTTAATTTCTGTTATGAAATATTGAACTTGAATAACATTTCTATATATTCTTAGTTAAATCAGATTGGTTATCGTAAGTTATTGTCGGAGAAACAAAGATATCTGAAGAAAAATACATAACTGGTATGACTACAGAAGTAATTTGTGCTTGAGTATACCTAATAATCGCTTATACGAAGAAATTAAATATTTAATTTTTAAAACATTTATATTTCACAGGTGAGAAGTTTCCTAATCAAAGCATTTGAATTGTGTCAAACGTTATGATCCTACACGTGAACTACATAATTGAAGAACCTTCTGTAAGACACGGAGTTGTTCATATAGAAGTTTTAGAGTTTGTTATGTTTGCTATAAGTGTAACAGTGTAAGCAATGGATCAAAATATCTTAACATTATTGAAGAATGTAAATTAATGATGGAGAATGGATATTTCTGCTACCATATTTCTCAATACAAAAATGGTGAATATATTAATATATATTTTTCTGGATTGTTAATTTCTGTAATGAAATATTGAACTTGAATAACTTTTTAGATATTTTTAGTTGAAGCAGATCGTTTATCGTTAGTTATTGTCGGAGAAACAAGGATATCTGAAGAAAAATATATAATAAGTATGACTACAGATAGGATTTGCGTGTGAGTATACTCAATAATCGTTTTTACAAAAAAAATAAATATTTAATTTTTAAAACATTTATATTTCACAGGCGAGAAGTTTTCTAATCAAAGCATTTGAATTGTGTCAAACGTTATGACCCTACACGTGAACTACATAATTGAAGAACCTTCTGTAAGACACGAAGTTGTTAATATAGAAGTTTTAGAGTTTGTTATGTTTGCTATAAGTGTGACAGTGTAAGCAATGGATCAAAATCTCTTAACATTATTGAAGAATGTAAATTAATGATGGAGAATGGATATTTCTGCTACCATATTTCTCAATACAAAAGTTTTGAATATATTAATAATTATTTTTATTTATAAATAATCTCTGTAAAAAAATATTGAACTTGAATAACATTTCTATATATTCTTGTTTAAATCAGATTGGTTATCGTAAGTTATTGTCGGAGAAGCAAAGATATCTGAAGAAAAATACATAACTAGTATGATTACGGAAGTAATTTGTGCGTGAGTATACTCAATAATCGTTTATACGAAAAAAATATTTATTTTATTTTTAAAAACTTTTATTTTTCACAGTTGAGAAGTTTTCTTTTTCAACGCATTTGAAGTCTGTCAAACGTTATGATCCTACACGTGAATTACATTATTGAAGAACCTTCTGTAAGACACGCATTTGTTAATATAGAAGTTTTGGAATTCGTTATATATGCTATCTATGCATTTTTAACCAACCCTAGAGAACAATAAGCAGCCCATTTATTTTCTTGATATAGCCCTCCCCCCTGAATTCTGTTTAGCCCCACTGTGTAAAAATATAATATTTTATGATTGCATATAATCATCTCTAGTGTACCTGAATCATTATTCTAGCGTATAGGCCCCTCCCCCCATATAAATTCATCACTCTACGAATATGTCTATTATGGTTATAAGAAATATAGTAAATTGTAAATAAAAAATAATAATATTTTTATGTATTATGTTATATTACTTTATACTTTTATAATTATATTAAACCTCACATAAGTAATAATATAACACTTACAAGCATATATTACCTAATTAATAATAAGTATTTTCACATTATACAATATTTTAACTCTTAAGAATTAGGTATGTAAAATAAAAATAAATAAATAGACTTATAATATAAGTCGGTGATTATTAGGAAGCAAATGTTTAAACTCATCAATTACATCATTAAGTCAATACCAATTAAAAGTTCTTGTTCAACAAACAAAAAAAGAAGCGCATCCAATCTTTGTTAACATAGTATTTCTTAATTTGTTTTTTATAGTTTGTTTTTTTTGAAAAACTAGTTTCACAACTACAACTATAGTCACTGGAATTGTCACAAACATTTCAAGACAATGAAAAATGTTTAATACTGTTTTAACCAATCGAGCCATTTGTATATAGAACCTGAGTTTGTACCGTTTGGTGAATTTTCTTGGGGTATTGATAAAATAGTATAATCATTTTTCATTTGAATAACATTGAATATATTGTTATATTATTATATTAATATCTGCACGCTCAGGCGCATGTCAATAATTTCGATTCCGTCAAATATACACCATGCTATTCATATGCCAAAAAAACCCAAAAGCTAGGCAAAATTGTATGAGTTAGATTTGACGGATTTTAATTTTGAAAATGGATATTAATTAGTTATTTTGTTGGTTAGGGAATGGTTATACAAATTCTTCGATAAAATATCTACAATTTAAAAAAGAAGAATTTTGGTTTTTTATATATTTATGTATGTCATTATAATTTGTAAAAATGATAAATTTCCAAGGCTTTGCTTTAGAAGAGTTGTTGAAGATTTTTAATTAGTTTCCAAAATTAAAATCCGTTAAACCAAATCCCACAGTTTTTTCTAGCTTTTGGCCTGTTCTACGTGATAATTTCTTCCTGTTTCTCAATGCACCAGTTGGAAATAATGTAAACATCTTTTACAGTCGAATATATACTGTGTAGTACTTAGTCCTATCAACAAATATATGCAATCAAACCAGAAATGTGCAAATTATTTTTAATAAATTGAAAAAGAAAATTTTTTTATCAAAAATTAGTATTTTTAAAAGTATAACTACAAATAATGTAGTATTTACTACAGGATAGTTTTAAAACATTTACTTTTTTCAATGTATTAAAAATAATTAACACATTTCTAGTTTAATTACGTATGTTGGTTGATAAAATTGTAATCAAAGAGAAATACACAAATAATCATAATAATAATTCACGTAACTTCGATAACTGCAATACGATATTAAATATGAGTAATTATTTTCTTGTACTTTTCTTATTCTTATTTTTTTTTATTACAATTGAAAACAGTCTTCAAGAATCGGTTAAACTAAATGTTCATATTATGTATAATGCTTTTAGATTGTGTCCAGGAGTTTTATTTTTCCTTTCTAGTTGTCAACACCATTAAAAAATCTAAAAAAAAAAAAAAAAAAATAATATAACAAAATATTACAAAATGGCTGTAAATAACCATTGCTTCAAACATTCATTTTAAATTAAGCTAATTTTAAACAGACCTATAACTGTGAAACTAAATGTCAATTATTTAATTATATTTTATATTATTATAATATACTGTAAGTATAATATTATAGTTTTGACCTATAAATGTCCTACTCACTTTTATGTAATTTGTCATAGTAAAAAGCTAGTATTATTCATAAATCATATAATAATTAATTTTTAATCTTGCCGTGATTATAATATTTAAAAATTGTATTTTTGGCGGGTAATTTAACGGCCATTGAATTGAGGCGAACCACTACTATGGCTGGGAAGGGTGGGC
Organism: Macrosiphum euphorbiae; assembly: GCA_949089665.1. Lineage (NCBI taxonomy): Eukaryota > Metazoa > Arthropoda > Insecta > Hemiptera > Aphididae > Macrosiphum > Macrosiphum euphorbiae. The sequence goes on along the minus strand of CARXXK010000151.1, from coordinate 38,559 downwards.
TAACCGGACCAAAACTCGTATCGTTGCTAACATCATTACCCATTTTGTCATGAACGCACCCGGCTTGCCTGTCATGTCATTTCGAGTTTTTGCGTCGGCAGACGGGCATGTGTGTTTTACTCTCGTCATCCATTTTTTCAACCATGTGGAATAACCTAATTCACTGACGCTACTTTTTGCTGTTTAGCATTATGTCATATAACGGGTATGTACTTTTCACAATAACGACGTGTAAATGCATGTAATTTTATCTCTCGTTATTGTCTCGGGCGCAGATCGTTAATACGGTGTCCATTTTGTTTGTTTTAAATTTGCTATGTTGTGCACTCGTGAGACAGAGACAATACCTAGAAGCGTGTGTGTGGCTTCCTCTTGACCTTTATAATTATGATTTTTGTCGTGTTTATCTCAAATCGATATCGAATTATGGATATTGTTGCCCATCACTATTTTTATAATGTCTGTATTCTTAAATATTCGACCAGATGAATGTACTCCATCGTCCTGAGGTCTAATACCCCCACAACTTGTCTACCATTTTAAGTAAATATGTATATTATATATGTACACTACGGTGGTAGTGATGGCGGCCGACGCGATGCGTAAACGCTGGTATAGTGGTAGGAACACGCACAAGTGAATGAGTCTGGGATGCTGCCCAGTTTCGTTCTCTCTGTAAACGCAGTATCGTTCTAAATTCGATGTTGCTACGAATATATACCAAGGCATGAAGGCGTAAATAATATAAAATTGTATGTATAATTGTACATAATGTACAGTGTCAATTAAATGTTGAGAGGACGCTACACGGCCATTTTTGGTACATGTTAACAACCCCCCCCCCTGTAATCACCACTGAGTCAATGCCGTTGACCGACGCAGCTGCTGAAACTCACGAACGATGCCGAATTGCCGACCTTCGGTCGCACATCATTGCCAGATTTCCTTATCTAAACGGTAACATTCGAATTGTCTCCCACCTTTTTGGAATACTATGCAACGCACAGAATCCCGTGTGCTGTGAGTCCCACGAAATTATTCATTAGTTTTTATCCTGACAAAAAAATTGCACCTTGAGACGGCAAATTCATATTATTATTAAAAAACTATGACTTACGACAACAAATCCTAATCATCAAAAAAATAACGTCTAGCGACGATCAAAAAAATTATCATTTCCCTTACATTAAAATATTATGTTATTTATATCCATATTTATAATAGTGTGGTAATAATAATAATCCCCTAATATGATAGTGTGTGGTAGGCCCCTAAAAAGGCAGAAATCTCAGAAATCATTTCCAAATTTTGTAAGATGAAGTATTCAGTGAGCGCGGCGCCAACCTCGTAGTTTCTTAATCATTATTTATTATATAATGTACATAAAATATTGAAACCAACAACGAATTATTTATAGTTTAATCTTTCACAAGAAATGTTCTTACAATTTTTCTTCATTTAAGCGTTTAAACGTTATAAAAATTTAAACGTTATGCAACTTAAGCTTTTAAACGTTTTACAAATTTACAAGTTATGAAGCTTTTAGAGTAATCTGATGGATATAGCTTGTTATTACACAAAATAGAATGATTGAAAAATATAAAATTACAAAAAAAACAATAATTTATATTTTACTGATAGGTAGTTATAATTTTATAAATATTTTTTTTCAGGCACTTATATGTTTCAATTGTTTCTTGTTTCTGTTTCGTTATCCGTTTCCAATCGTTTATCGTTTACCGATATGTTATCCGATAACCGTTAACATGTCCTGCCCATTGGAGTCTCCTTTTTTCAATTTTTCTAATTACATCATGCATTTGGTATAATCCTTACAAACAAGACTATTCGTTTTTTTGAATTCTAATTGGAAACTGAAAAACCAATCTGATGAGTTGTACTTAAAAAAAATAACAGCATAGAACACTAGTAGAATCCACGATAAAATAGGAATAATACATTTAAAATACAAGACTATAATGATTAATATGACATTTATCTCAAAATAATTAATTTAGTTTTGTTGTATTAATTGATTTCAGGAGCTTGATTATAAATAAGAGGAATACAGAAAAAGAAGATGGTAATACATATTCTATCAACGAAGGGCATGTTTAAAAAAAAAAGGAGTTGGAGTCAAATGGAATTAATATTTTAAAATTGGTATAACTAGAGAGAATGAAGCTCATAGATTTAAATCACAATTAAAATCTGCATTAAAATCCAATAAGATATTTATTTCTACCAGTATTGAGGAGGTATTCATGACCATTGATTATGTTGAATCTACTGAATTTGCAAGTTCATCAGCCAAAAATGTAAAACCAAAGATCCGTATCATAGATCCTTTTGAAATAATGGATCCTGATAGATACATAAGGTGGATGATAATTTGTTTTTCTGATATAATAAGCAAACCTCAAACAAATGGCCTAACAAACTTGGCAGTTGTAAAACCTTCTACAAGTGGACGAAAACCATCTTAACCTAGAATTAAAGTAAATGGATTTAAACACCATTTAAATGGCAAAAATCATTTTAGAGGGAATTTAATTGAAATTGAAAATTGTATAAAAAGTATTTTAGCAAATCTGTACAAGGTACTAAAGTGACCATTGCAAATATACTAAATGCAATTTAAATGTCTAATCAACATCACAATTCACGAATGGAGATAACATTTAACAAAATAACTGAAACAGTACAACGCATTAAAAGATGTGATGTCAGCCGATTACATGAAAGCAATCAAAATATTCTAGAAACAAAATTGAAGATCATTTTTATAGAAGTCATCTCTTGCAGAATTTGAAACTGAATTAGCATTTCAAATGTTCTTTCAAAGTTTTTTGACCTTTGCGCTAGCCAACTTTCAATGAAGGTATTTTCAAACTTTTCATAATTTTACTATGGAGAGATTTGAAAATCATTGAAGATAACGATCCAAAAATGAATTCAATGTTCTTTCCAATGAAATTTTGATGCTAATGCATCGATTTATTAAGTCTAATTTATGATTGTATGGATACTGCTCTCGGATTCGCCCATCGCATGACAATGTTTTTTGTATGAACAGTAAATAATCGGAAATATTTTCAACAATTTATTGATGCTGTAATCGGAGGTTCTAATAAAGATCTGGAGTTATTTATCGATAATGCTACTTTTGATTGTTCCATGAATCAAATATTGTAAGGTTCCTGTAGATTCTACTACACAATACTAAAATAACAGTCACTCAAACTATTCAAAACTCTAACAACTCAAATGAAACAATTAAACACGTTTTCCTACTGAATAATCCAAATGAAACATACCAGTAAGTTTTTTTTGTATCTTATTACTGTTTTTACCCTCTTAGTTGCTATAAAATATTTGATTTATACACAATTTTAGTATGTTTAGACCTCTAATAGTGATTTTGTATTTCAGTCTTATTAACGTAAACTTTAATTACATCTATAATAGTCAGATTAATTTTTATTAAAGCATATAGAGGTTTATAGTCATATTATAATTATTAATTAAGTATATGGTAATCTAAATATAATAACTTTTTAATATCAAAATATAATTGAAACACAAAATCCATATTATGTATTACATTTAACCTATTCCTTCTTTCTATGTCTTACATAATTATTGTAATTAAAATTAATATTAATTGGTTCTGTTATATTTTCAGGCGAATATCTGTGCTTCAATTGTAACGAGCCCGCCAACTTCCTTGAATCATTCTCCTTTGTCAGTGGTACTGATATACTAGTTAAACTGAGCCAACCATTTTTATCAAGGTATGTAAAATGCTTCAATATAAATTTTATAACATAGGTTGTGATGGTCTTAACTAACAAAAAACCAAATGATTTATGGTTAATTCACCAATTAATTAAATTGACGACTAACGAATGTCTTATTCGGCTTTCGACTAGTTATGAAATGATTCAGTTTTTAAAGAATCTGAAAATTGAGAATAAGTTATTATAATTTCATCATTACTAACCTCTTTTTTCCTATAAATTATTTAGAAAAGTCATAATTTGAAAATTATGAAGTATCTAAAATTTGAATAGAAGTTTTTGAGTTATTTAACTTTATGAACAAAGAATATATTTGTTTGGAAGATTAGGGGATATAATGATATAAAAATTATACAGTAATTAATCTATTGTCATTTTCATGTTTCTAAAAATGTTATGAGGATAATTAGTTTTAAATTATACATTATATAGGTACATTTTATTCTTTTTGAAAACGATTTATATGATCTATTATTCTTGTATTAATATAACACATTTTAATAACTCAGAAACTATACTAGTTTTAATTTAAATTTAGAGATATATAAGTACATAAAAATGGTGTCAAATTTGGAACATCATGGAAGTTATTGACATGTATAGTAGGTGTCGAGTGAGGCTCTAAATTAAGCAGGTCACCACAATGTATGTGTATAATATGATTTATGAATTCAATAATAAATAATTGAACACAAGTAGTTGTACTAGCCTTCCTAGTAACAAACAACGTAACTGATAATATACTTAGGTATAATTTATATAGAACAATTATTATCATTATGTTGTATATAACACATGTATAGATGGTGGTTTTACCCATAGTTGTACCATACGGTGGCTTTCAAATCATTTGATGGTCACTGATAAGGTAGTAGATACCAGTTCAGTATATCTTAGTCCGTGGTTAATATTACATTTTTGAGAATATTATATTTAATGATTCTAATACATTGACATTTTTTGTTGCTATGTTCAGATACTTCACAGGCAAAATACCCATTGGAAGACCTAGAATCAAGAGGAAATATGTATTGAAGAATAATGTGGAAGAGCTAGGCGGCGGAACAGATTTGATGACCAGAACTGACCAGGAGGGATGGATAGAATGCTGTATGTTAGGATGGTCCGAAATGATGTTTTTTCTAGGAACCTGTATTGAATTGTTTTATTTGAGTTGATAGAGTTTGGAATAGTTTGAGTTACTGGTATTTTAGTATTGTGTAGTAGAATCTACAAGAACCTTACAATATTTGATTCATGGAACAATGAAAAGTAGCATTATCGATAAATAACTCCAGATCTTTATTAGAACCTCCGATTACAGCATCAATAAATTGTTGAAAATATTTCCGATTATTTACTGTTCATACAAAAAACAATGTCATGCGATGGTCGAATCCGAGAGCAATATCCATACAAGCATAAATTAGACTTATTAAATCGATGCATTCGCATCAAAATTTCATTGGAAAGAACATTGAATTCATTTTTGGATCCTTATCTTCAATGATTTTCAAATCTCTCCATAGTAAAATTATGAAACGTTTGAAGATACCTTCATTGAAAGTTGGCTAGTACAAAGGTCAAAGTACAGCTTATAAACTTTGAAAGAACATTTGAAATGCCAATTCAGTTTCCAATTCTGCAAGAGATGACTTCTATAAAAATGATCTTCAATTTTGTTTCTAGAATATTTTGATTGCTTTCATGTAATCGGCTGACATCACATCTTTTAATGCGTTGTACTGTTTCAGTTATTTTGTTAAATGTTATCTCCATTCGTGAATTGTGATGTTGATTAGACATTTAAATTGCATTTAGTATATTTGCAATGGTCACTTTAGTACCTTGTACAGATTTGCTAAAATACTTTTTATACAATTTTCAATTTCAATTAAATTCCCTCTAAAATGATTTTTGCCATTTAAATGGTGTTTAAATCCATTTACTTTAATTCTAGGTAAAGATGATTTGGGTCCACTTGTTAACGGTTTTTCAACTGCCAACTTTGTTAGGCCATTTGTTTGACGTTTGGTTATTATATCAGAAAAACAAATCATCATCCACCTATGTATCTATCAGGATCCATTATTTCAAAAGGATCTATGATACGGATCTCTGGTTTAACATTTTTGGCTGATGAACTTGCAAATTCAGTAGACTCAACATAATCAATGTCCATGAATACCTCAGTACTGGCAGAAATAAATTTCTTATTGGATTCTAATGCAGATTTTAATTGTGATTTAAATTTATGAGTTTCATTCTCTCTAGTGATACCAATTTTAAAATATCAATTCTATTTGACTCCAACTTCTTTTTTTTTTTGCATTCTCATCGTCTATAGATTTATTACCAAGTTTTTTGGGTTCATTATCCTTATTTTTATTCTAGTTTTTAAAATCAATTTTTAGTATTCTAAATGAGGACAATGTATTAAATAATTATACTTAAAAATATGTATATTTTGTTATGTTAATTTAGTTTTTACCTATATTTGTAATATTATAATTTAATTATTAATTTTTTTTATTAATCCAGTACTATTTTGTCCTTTTTATATATTTTATATTTTACAGTCTTACCATTGTGTACATGAAACAGTTATACTATATATATAATATTTTAGTATGTTTAACAGTACAATTTTTGTTTTAATTATAATTAATTGATTAATATTATTATTATTTATTACCCAAACATTTTCAAAACGCAATTTTTTATTAATGGAGTACGAATATAAAGTATTTTTTTGGATTCACCGTTCACACTTATATTGTTACATTATTACCTTAACAATATTACTATATTTTCACACTTCTATCATAAACTTTAATGAAGAAATTGATAACTGTAGACAAGGTACCTACCAGACATTTACCATTGTAAAATTAGTATAACACTAAAGTAATAGTATTAACAATTTAGTATACTAAAGGTGCTGAAATATCAATCAAATCGCATTGTCTATCATTGCAGTTGCTTACAACATTTAGGTATCGGAAAAAGTCTTAAATTTTGGAATGTTGAAGCTGAAAGCTGAATGCTCGAAGTCGAACAAATTTAATGAACAATAATGAATGTTATAAGATTATAGGTATGCGTAATATGTTTTAAATACGCTTCGTGCAACAACCACTTCCCATTTTAATTTTTTTTTGTTATCATTATATTATTTGTTTTATTATTATATTACCCGCGTCTTTCGTAATTTTGATTTTGAACAAGCGAACCGTTTGATTTTTGCGGACTTATTTCTGGTTATTTTTGTTAAAAATGTTAGGTATTTATGTCTTTCGTAATTTTGATATTGAACGAGCGAAAAGTACGATTTTTGCGAACTTGTTTCTGATTATTTTTGTTAAAAATATCATTATTACGAAAGACGCGGCTAATATAATAATAAAATAAACAATAAAATATAAAAAAAAAAATTAAATGGGTACCTAGTGGTTGCTACAAGAAAGAGGTCATCACTGTAAATAATAGACTATGTTTTTTTCCCGTTGAAGTCACTGCTGGATCACTGGTATAAATCGTGGTACTGATAATCCCTTAACATATTTCAAACCACTGCACTACTGCAGCAAGCCTGCAAACTTCAAGTTCGCGATTCTAGCGATTAGTAGCAACCACTACCCGTTTTAATTTTTTTTTTAAATATTGTGTTCGATTAGCCGCGTTTTTCGTAATTTTGATTTTGATCAAGCGAAACGTACGATTATTGCGAACTTATTTCTGGTTATTTTTGTTAAAAATATCATTATTTTTTATTTTAGTTAGTATACACTTACATAATAATGGTTTTCAATCATCTTACGTCCAAACAAGTTTTGGAGTTCTTGCCTTTGAACACATGGACCGAGGAATGTTCATAAACTATAATAGTTGAGCTTTTTACTTTTGAATGTTTGATATTATGGAGGGTATTAATATTATATATTTATTATTCATTTTTACTTTTATGTAATCAGTAATTATTATTAACGAAGTACAAGGATTGTTCCAAATAGTTCATAGTATACATACATGCTCGTTATAAATTTCAAACGGTGGTGGCCTACAGTCTTGTATAAATACAAGTGCAATGGTTGAGCATGCAGTCAGTCATTAAACTTTTTCTTTAATATATTAATATTTTTTCCAAATAGGTAGCTGTATTGCTCTACTAAATAGACCAAAAGCTGTATAAGACATATTATATACTTATCTATAGTATTAAAAAAATTTACCTCTAATAAATTAAAAATTAATCATATCACAATATTCATTAGGTACTTATAATGCATTATACGTCAACAACAAACCCTGATACTATCATAGTCCATACTCCATAGATATATAATAGTGTACTTTAGAAGTTTCAAGTACCCACTGTACCAAAGTACCAACAATTCTGATCATATCAATATTCTGATTCTATCAAGTAGGCAATCTATAACTATACAGACTAAACTCTGGAACTGCTTATCAGATCTTCGTATAATAATTATAATAATAATAATCTACTCATAATAATAATACTGATTGAATATGTATACGTACAATAACAAATCGTCGATGTATGTAATAAATTGTTTGTTTGTTCTCGTGGCAACGAATTAAAACGATTCACTATAATTCTGGATTGAAATTTCTAGAACGAATCGTTTTATACCACGTCACTCATGGCAACCATTTATAAACAAAATTTAAATCTTAAATATCAAAATTCCCGTTTGAGCACCTCCAGGTCGGGTTGGTCCTCTCCCTTTTTAAATTAGCCTATCTTTTAAGTTTGAACAAATTATACAAAGTGTAAGAATTTCATCAGGATCGGTCCAGTAGTTTCGGAGTTTCTCCCGGACAAACACGTGACACGAGATTTTTATATAATATATTATAAGATTGGGTACAATGAATAATTTAGTATTTGTGGATTTGGTTTTATTGGATTTTATTTTCGAAAAAATAATTATTGAATTTATCTATGATTGATTGTAAAATTGTCCCTGTTAATTTATTATTACCTATTATTAAAAAACTACTAACTACAGAATCGAACTGAACACAGGAAATACATACAAAATTATATAATATAACTTAAATATATTGTATTATTGTAATATACAAAATTATTCGGGTTTTGGTCAATTCAAAAACAAAATAGATTTGGATTTTATTTGGATATTCTGGTGGGTTATAATTTTATAAGGTATGATTTATTTTCCCCGAAAACAACGCCCTTAAGGGGTATGCATACCGACCGTTTCTAAGGAGTTCAATATAGGCAATTTTCTAATTGTGTGCATGCCGGTCGTGTAAATGTATGAGTAGTAAGTGATTATTAGTGTGAGTGACAGTGTATAAAATGAATAGTGGAGCACACCCGCACGTACACTCACATGTCGGTAACGTAACATTTTACACTCTAATTACAAATGTGAATTTTAGTGAAACACTGAAACTTAGTTTCGTATTTCCAATAATAGAGCTTACCGAGTGACATTACAGTATGAACACCTATTATACAAATTGAAGAGAAGAAGTGTATCTAGGCTTTTATAGGAGTCGATTTTCGATATATTATTTTCAACGTCCAATATTAAACTCTAAAACTTGTGATATTTTACTTTTTGAATTTGAATTATTGAGTTTAGTAATTACAAATATCAAAAATTTACTTCTATCCAGGCACAGATCAACTTCTCATCTACAATATTGATAATAGGTGTTTTTACTCTCAAACTGCTCAATAAAACATATTATTGGAAATACAAAAGTACATTTTCATAGATTTTTTCAATACTATTCATACCCCTTAATCAACATTGCTGACAAAAAATCTAATTTTGTTCCCAAAAATCTATCAATAAATAAACAATATTTTACTTATAAAGTTATTTGAAGTTTCAATATTTACAAAATTGTAGCAATGTAAGTAATTTTGTTGGAATCCTAAAATATTATTCCGAGGATCTTAAGTCTTATAATGTAAGCCAAGACCAGAATATTTGGTAACTAACATTATTATTATATTTTGAAAACTTATCGATAAGCATTCATCTGAAATTCAAAAGTGTCCTAAGTATACAACCACGTCTCGTTTCACAGCCTTCTTATAAAAAACATACAGATACAATCATTATTTGTTTGGAGGTTTTAATGTCGTTATTACTATTGTACCGATATATCTGATGACAATATTTATATTAATTTTAATAGTTATATACTTATATCTATTCATACTGACCTACGGTAGGTAGGTATTTTCGACATTGGCCGGGCTTTAACGTAAATATCATCGTTTTTGTCATTGACCGTAACATATAGATACTATAAGATTATTCTTTAAAATTAATTTTAGATCACCTTAGTCACCTGAATAATAATCACACAGGTAACTCTTACTCAACTGTCTAAAAATTATTCGATAGTTATTCGATTTTAAGTTTAAGATATAAAGAACATGTTAAGATAGAAAAGGGGTCAGCGAGTGGTGATCCTGTGACTCGATTACCACCAGGGGGGTGGATAAGGGGGCTATAGCCTCCCCAATTGACCGTGTTGACCTTATCATTTTATCAAGATTAATATAGGACAGGTATTCTGAGCCTAGAAAAAATTATTTTATAAACTATATATTTTTGTAGTAAGTTTTTATGTTTTGAAAATAGCATCATAGTAACATACGTTTGTTTTTGGTTTTTGAATAGTGGTTGATGGGTTTTCATAAATTGTGTACATTTTATAATCAGTTATTGAAAGTTATATTTTCGTTAACCGTGGAAGTTATGTCTGATTGGTCTGTTAAAGTGTATGGCGTCTGTGTCTTTAATGACAGGGACTTCAGTATTCTCGATGGCTTTGGTGGAGTCAGTGATTTATGTGGTGGAGACGTGGAGTAGCAATGGCAGTAATTAAAGCTGAGGTTGTTGGTGACTACAGTGGCCATGTCGACAAAAGCTGGCATTTCACTAGCGGTAATTGCTTCATTAGTTGTAAAAATCTATACGTTTTGACGTAAGTTTGACCAAACAATATCAACATAATATCATCAACGTAGAATAAACGTTATTTTATCACGAAAAATGTACGAATATGTATATATTATATATATATATATATATATCGCCAACAGTGCCGGTGCTAGGTATTTTACCGTCCTGTGCCAATTTATAAAAATGCCACCCTATTACCTAAATTTTTTTCGTGCAAAAAAAAAAAATAAATAATAATTCACATAAATTGAATAATAATATAAAAGTTATATGAATACTTAAATAGATGTAATTGTTTTAATATTTTTGGATGATGTCAATAGAAAGATAACTGAAATAATTAACATAAGTGGAACCTAACCAATCCATAGAATTGTATGTCTGACTCAAATATAATATACGATACCTAACTATTATAATTATTACCAATTATTGAGTAAACGAGTTATTTTAACTGAACCGAAAAAATATTAAAAATTAAAAACAAAAGTTATCCATAGTCCATTTATTTTATTTCAAATTAAACTTAAGTTTTACATAATTTTATATGAATTCTATTAATGAAACACTTTTCTTGCCTTCACGATTCGTCACCGTAAAATATATCTATATATATCTATATGATGACGAAAAGTGTGAGTATATGAATATACGTATTGTCAACGTAAAATCTATCTTTCGCAATGTATATTATACCATTATTATACGAATAATGACTACCTACGTATATATGTTACCGGAAAAGATGACATTCAGTCAGTGTCGACAATGACTAGTCAATAACGAAAATGCCTGATTTAGTAAATAATGAACGTCAATTATTACGTCAATTGTTCTTTGTGAAGTCACATACTTATATTATAAATAACTATTGATACCAATTAATAACTTCCAGCAAACTATACTTATTGTATTCACATATACCACTGTAGGGCGTCGTAATTTAGATATCGCAAATCGCAATATAATATTTTTTTCTTTAAATCTATTTGATGGCACATAGATATTACAATGTGATGTCACTTTTGAGAACAAAAACTGACATCGCATAGATTTCATTATCATCTTAATGCACGTAGGGTAAGTCAATAAAATTCATTAAATATTTAAACGTCGTTCGAATGTCCCATATCTAAATAACTATTGTGACGTTCACCCGTTAAATATGAACTTAAATCCGAACACCGTATTCAAATATTAGTACCTTACATATAATGACGAATATAAAATTCAGATTAACCTGTGTAACCTAACGAACTTTTATGTTTAGTGTTGCTAAAGTTATCTGTACTTACTAATTAATACTTAATTTTTCGTATGATATTTATTGGGTCATTAACAATATTAATTATTACATAAATCATTGGTTATAATATAACTGCATTTGATAACCTATAAATCACGTTTAGAATATTTTCTGGTTAGTTTACGTATATAAATATAAAATAAATGTATAATATTAGGTATATTATTATAAGGTTTCTTCCATTTTCATGTTTGAAATATAACTTTTTCAACCAATAAAATATATTCATGAATTGGCCTATACGATTTAATACTAAAAGTTGTTTCTATTAATTATCGTATTAAGTAATTAAAAAAATATACATATTTATAATATAATTTACATAATATATATAACAAATTAGTGCAGTGCAGATTTGTGACAAGCAATATTATACACGCACCTATAAACTAGGGTTATTAATTATCTCCTCGTCGTCTGTGGTCTGATAATTAGGGTTTTAAAATTTCATGAAATTTTTTTTCTTGAAATATATCATGAAATATAAAAATAAAATTTGTATTAGGTATATCTAAAAGTTTATAATCGTCAACTTCCAAATGAAAATGTTTAAAAGGTGGTTTAAGGTATGAAACAAAGAAAATATGTATAACATATATTATAATTTATAAGTTGTTTAACAAATCTATTATGTAACAAATTTAAACATTGCCTTACAACCTCATAAACCAACTCAACATCATAACGTCTTGTTGAGAGCCGTGTATCTGCATTATAGGTACTATATTATAATTATATTCGCAGTTTATAGACATAAACCACTCTTAATAGTCATGAGACGTGACCTTTTACAATATACAAAATATGATCTAAGTATTAAATGGAATAGTCCAGAGCACCTTCACATCACTCAGTCATATACACACATATACGACTTTTGTTCACTTTATAATTACTGAAAATACACTATTATTTCATTCGCTGTTGAAATTGACTTCAACTTTATTTCAAACCATTGACTTATGGATGGCTGACAGTCTGAATACAACTATATTCCCCTAAATAGGTTATAATATACAAATTTATTTATTCGCCTAAATATCATCAAATATACTTCCAATCCATAGAATTGTATGTGTGGCTCAAATATAATATACGATACCTACCTATTATACCTAATTATTACCAATTATTGTGTAAACGAGTTATTTTAACTGAAAAGAAAAAATATTAAAAATTGAAAACAAAATTTATCCATAGTCCATTTATTTTATTTCAAATTAAACTTAAGTTTTACATAATTTTATATGAATTCTGTAAACGAAACACTTTTCTTGTCTTCAAGATTCGTCAACGTAAAATATATCTATATATATCCATATTTGACGTAATTTCGACCAACCAATAATCAACATAATATCATCAAAGTAAAATAAACGTAATTTGATGAAGAAAAGTGTGCGAATATGAATATACGTATTGTCAACGTAAAATCTATCTTTTGCAATGTATATTATACCATTATTATACGAATAATTTACGAATAAACTAGTTATCAAGGTAAAGTAACATTATTTGGAGAATATTTTCTGTATGTTTCCAATCGGTTAATTAATTGTGAATAAAGTAATTAATTTTATTATTAGGCATTAGTATTTATAATACTTCAGTAGGTAACACATTTGAAAATGTCATTGCGTGTTTATAAAATACAACAATATACAACAAAAGTTTCATAAACCAACAACTGATGAACATAAAAATAATGGCAATCGTTTCCATACCTAACATATTATATTATAAAACCTAGGCAGATAACGTAGATGCAGTCATTGTCCAGTATCCGCGTACCTATATACCGAACGTAGACCGAGCGTAGAGCGCATAATATACCGAATTAGTAGGAGCCTTAAAAAATATTTTTCATCTTAGAAATAGGTAGATGTATAAACTATAACCTAAGTAAAGACGTACTTCAATACAGTTTATGTGAAATCCAAACCCACTTTTATTGCAATGGACTTTCCGAAACAACCTTCAGAAAAATGACAAATTATACTAAAAAGCGTTTTACGTGTACCAACCGCAATACTGCCAAAAGCCCCACAACCTCCACTGAACCATCCAACGTATTTTAAGATAAGATTGAAGACCTAATCAATTCGGTAATGAGCGTTTGAATTTAAAATTTGTATGACATTGGATATTCACTCATAAACAAATTCTCTGTGATTGAAAAACAAATACCTAAGTATAGCATAAAACCTATATCTTACTTTTATGGTTTGAGAAATGTTAAACAATAATTCCTATTGCTATGTGTAATTGTAAGCCATCAATACATCATGTTAAACATTTAAATCAGAAATAAAAATGTAGTCAATAGCATAATAATAATTAATGATAAAGTTAGTTTTACCTTGAATAATTTTCTTTGTATTATTATAAGCAAAAATAAATGGAATAAAAAACTTGTCTATATTGTCCCATCTTACAAACGTACAACATCTCAACGTAGTAAATTTTTGTTCAGCAGATACAATTTTATGTTTTCAGCTTTCATTATAACTGTTCTACTTCAAACTAGAATTAACTGAATTGTTATCAAACTCGATAATTGTCTATAATATATCATAAGCTCTTATTAATATTTAAATTGTAAAAAATTTTAATAATTTACATTTTACATAGTTTTAAGTTATAACTCACTTAAAGTTAAAATATAAATTAAATCCTATATTTTTAGTTTGATAATAAGTAAATTAATTCTAATATTCTATATTAAAGCTAACAACACTTTATGCAGATTTGATTTCCTAAGAGGACAACAATAGCATTTCAGATATTGTGGAAAGAAAAAAGTATTTATTGGAAAGTTAGCTCACTAATGTTATTCAGTTTTAATATAAATTAACTAAGTAGGTAATTAATTTTTTTTCAAAATGTTTTAATTTAATAATATTCAATATGATGTTACTTAAATGTATTATTTTAAATAAATGTATACTATTTATGTGTATTTATTTAGATAATATGTTTGTTCTTTTGTATAATTATCCTGGAAAGGTTTTTATGGAAGGAATAATTATTAGTCTTCAATACTATTATAGTATTATTACATACATAGTTTATTTTACAGCAAATTTATTATCATTTAATATAACTATCAATAGCTTTTAATGCTCACAGCATTATGGTTATATTATTTTATTTAATAAAAACTAAAAGAAATATATTGTTCAGCTTAATATTATTCATAACTATTTAATAATTTTTTTAAATATAAATCTATTACATTTTTAAATGCTATATAATATATTTTTAATTTTATCCATATAATATGTAATTTTTTTATAGATTAGTGACTAGACATTGGATTAATGACTATAGTAATATACACATTAATTTTTGTACTTCGTCCTTTCATAAAATACAACTTAAAAATTAATCTCCACGATGATGTTAGATAAACGCTTGAAAAACGTATCAATTTAAGATAAATGTATAACTCTTTATGTTATAATTGAAATTGTTGTAATCATTCTTTTAATATAGCCATACAATATTAAATAGGATTTGCCAAATCAACAAAATCTATATTTTGTAAAAGTACCAACAACAATCCACAATAAATGCAGAAGCACCCAGAATGGGTTAGACAAATATACCATAATTGCATACTATTTCTTTTTTCTGATAAAATCTCAACACAATTGCTCACCAACTAATATAGGTATTATGTATACACTACATAATATACATTATAATACATTCATCATATTATTATGTATTATATAAACAATAAAAATATTATTAATCATTTTAAAAATTATTATTTTTGTTGGCTTGGTTAAAAATTGTTTGCTTAAATTTTTCTATTTTATTTGAATTGAGTATTTGCTAATGGCTAATAGTACTTACTATTCATTAAAATCTGTAACATTGTTAATAATTATGGAAGGAATGTCAATCAGTGAACTTTTACTCATTTTCTATAATTTCTTACAGCCCACAAAATTGATGTATAGTCAAATATTTACAACCAATTTAAAGAAATATAAATTTTTTCTAGTTAAAAATGCAAGTACTTTACTCACATTAAACTGAACCTATATGTTGTACAAAACCAACCTCATACAAACACAGATGTTCTTATCTTTAATATATTAAACATTTGTCACAATAAAATTAAAGTAATTGTTATTCAGCTGACGACTAACAAGGTAACATTCTAGTAGAAATATAAACTAATAAATAAAAACCAAAGACAAAATTATTATGAACACAAAACTCATTTAATTATAAAATTTGTTAAAATTTTACAAATATCTAAAAAATTACTGAATGTTATAATTTACTCAAAAAAATGTTATTAGATTTATATAATCTCTAATATCATTAAACTATGGCAATTTATGTTTGTAAAGCAAGGGAAAACAACTTGACTATTTATTGGTTGGTAAGGTCAGGTAATAATTTTATCTCAATACAGCTCCTGTCTCCATGTACATATTTCAGATAATCTAATTGTTCCGAACTAGTGGCACCTCTGATGTAATATTAACGACAAAGTCAGACGTTTTTATACACGTATACCACGCAGTCCAAATGCCCTAGCCTTGACACACATACTTCTATCCCACAGCTAGTTGTACCATCGGATGGAATCACACGTGTCAAGGCTATAGCAATTGAACATCTAGACTGCATGGAATACGTATATAAAAACGGTTGATCTCGGAGTACGGATGTTACAGGATCGGGGTAATTATATTTCTGAAATCCGCACACGAATATGGATTTGCATAGGATTATATTACCATGACCACAGAAGAAGGTGAAAACGACGAATTAGTTTTGAGATTTGAGTGTGTTACTGCTAGTATGGCTGCCATCTTGATTTTTCTTCCGACCAAATTGATGCATAGGACCACTGTGAGCAAATAATAAACACGTTATTAGTGACAGTCATTAAATAGTTTAGGTGAGCAACAAGAAGATATAATTACAATTCGTGACACAACACTAAAATCGATCTGTATTGTCGAGTGCGTCATGGATATGTACAAGATAAAACGGAACTCACTTGATTTTCACTTTCTCAACGGCGTACGACTCACTCCAAGCTCGAACAAAAATGTTCGGCAATCCATATTCCAGACCAGGGCAGTCATAACACAACTACCCTGGTCCGAACCGAATGACATGGCTGAAAAAAGCGGAAAGCGACCACCGACGATGTGTAAAATACTAAAATATCACAAGCCGACGGCCAACGCCTCGAAAATGGAAATGTATCGGACAGCGCTTTGTTGCTTTGTTCTGTACCCGGCTAGCCGCCGCCGACGCCGCCGACGACGCCCGAAAACTGACGGCAAGCCACGTAGAAAAGGACGCTGTGCGATCGGTAGTGCCAACCATGACAAGACAAATTCTTTAATTCATTTAATTTGTCGGGTGCCAATCGTCGCGGTGGTTACCGATGAGAAGCGGGTTTACGGGACGTGACCGTTGAAAAAAAAAATAAAATAGGTAGATTAACGCCAATAAATAATTTTTATAATAATAATATTAATAGTCGCAATTGGCGATTGAAATTGATAAGACGTAACGGGGACGCTGTGTATCATTTGTATGTTATTTTCACAGACTTCTATAATACTACACTAGATAGGGAACTCCAATACAATTTACATTGTTATTAAGTGAAGCTCAGCTGTCAACGGCCGCCATTCTGTCGGTTGGCAAAACATTTCATTTATTATACAAAATGTATAAGGAATAATGTTTTTTTTAATGGTCAAATAAAATAGTAAATGTAAAATTACTTATATAAAATATTTATTTTTTTGTTTTTAAACTACATGTTTAGAAATAATAATACCATTCCCTAACCAACAAAATAACTAATTAATATCCATTTTCAAAATTAAAATCCGTACAATTTTGCCTAGCTTTTGGGTTTTTTTGTCATAAGAATAGCATGGTGTATATTTGACGGAATCGAAATTATTGACATGCGCCTGAGCGTGCAGATATTAATATAATAATATAACAATATATTCAATGTTATTCAAATGAAAAATGATTATACTATTTTATCAATACACCAAGAAGATTCACCAAACGGTACAAACTCAGGTTCTATATACAAATGGCTCGAATGGTTAAAACAGTATTAAACATTTTTCATTGTCTTGAAATGTTTGTGACAATTCCAGTGACTATAGTTGTAGTTGTGAAACTAGTTTTTCAAAAAAACAAACTATAAAAAACAAATTAAGAAATACTATGTTAACAAAGATTGGATGCGCTTCTTTTTTTGTTTGTTGAACAAGAACTTTTAATTGGTATTGACTTAATGATGTAATTGATGAGTTTAAACATTTGCTTCCTAATAATCACCGACTTATATTATAAGTCTATTTATTTATTTTTATTTTACATACCTAATTCTTAAGAGTTAAAATATTGTATAATGTGAAAATACTTATTATTAATTAGGTAATATATGCTTGTAAATGTTATATTATTACTTATGTGAGGTTTAATATAATTATAAAAGTATAAAGTAATATAACATAATACATAAAAATATTATTATTTTTTATTTATAATTTACTATATTTCTTATAACCATAATAGACATATTCGTAGAGTGATGAATTTATATGGGGGGAGGGGCCTATACGCTAGAATAATGATTCAGGTACACTAGAGATGATTATATGCAATCATAAAATATTATATTTTTACACAGTGGGACTAAACAGAATTCAGGGGGGAGGGCTATATCAAGAAAATAAATGGGCTGCTTATTGTTCTCTAGGGTTGGTTAAAAATGCATAGATAGCATATATAACGAATTCCAAAACTTCTATATTAACAAATGCATGTCTTACAGAAGGTTCTTCAATTATTATATTATTATTTAATTACTATTATTATATTGAGAAATATGGTAGCAGAAATATCCATTTTCCATCATTAATTTACATTCTTCAATAATGTTAAGATATTTTGATCCATTGCTTACACTGTTACACTTATAGTATACATAACAAATTCTAAAACTTCTAAATTAACACCTCTGTGACATATAGAAGGTTCTTCAATTATGTAGTTCACGTGTAGGATCATAACGTTTGACACAATTCAAATGCTTTGATTGGAAAACTTCTCACCTGTGAAATATAAATGTTTTAAAAATTAAATATTTATTTTCTTTGTAAAAACGATTATTGAGTATACTCACACGCAAATCCCATCTGTAGTCATACTTATTATATATTTTTCTTCAGATATCCTTGTTTCTCCGACAATAACTAAAGATAACCGATCTGCTTCAACAAAAAATATCTAAAAAGTTATTCAATTTCAATATTTGTTTACAGAGATTATTTATAAATAAGAATAATTATTAATATATTCACCATTTTTGTATTGAGAAATATGGTAGCAGAAATATCCATTGTCCATCATTAGTTTACATTCTTCAATAATGTTAAGAGATTTTGATCCATTGCTTACACTGGTACACTGATAGCATACATAACAAATTTCAAAATTTCTATATTAACACCTCTGTGACTTATAGAAAGTTCTTCAACTATTCAGTTCACGTGTGGGATCAAGACATTTGACAGACTTCAAATGCGTTCAAAAAGAAAACTTCTCACCTGTGAAAAATAAAAGTTTTTAAAAATAAAATAAATATTTTTTTCGTATAAACGATTATTGAGTATACTCACGCACAAATTACTTCCGTAATCATACTAGTTATGTACTTTTCTTCAGATATCTTTGCTTCTCCGACAATAACTTACGATAACCAATCTGATTTAACTAAGAATATATAGAAATGTTATTCAAGTTCAATATTTTTTATAAGTTTTTATTAGTTTATTAAAACTCAATAATGCTCCATCATTAGTTTACATTCATCAATACCGTTAAGAAATGTTGATCAAATACTTACACTGATAGCATACATAACAAATTCCAAAACTTCTATACTAACAACTCCGTGACATAAAGAAGGTTCTTCAAATATGTAGTTCAAGTGTGGGATCATAACGTTTGACACAATTCAAATGCTTTAAAACGAAAACTTCTCATCTATGAAATAGAAATGTTTTAAAAATTAAATATTTATTTTCTTCGTATAAGCGATTATTAGGTATACTCACGCACAAATTACTTCTGTAGTCATACCAGTTATGTATTTTTCATCAGATATCTTTTTTTCTCCGACAACAACTAACGATAACCAATCTGGTTTAACTAAAAATATATAAAAACGTTATTCAAGTTCAATATTTTTTTACAGAGATTATTTATAAATAAGAATAATTATTAATATATTCACCATTTTTGTATTGAGAAATATGGTAACAGAAATATCCATTCTCCATCATAAGTTTACATTCTTCAATAATGTTAAGAGATTTTGATCCATTGCTTACACTGTTACAATGATAGCATACATAACAAACTCTAAAACTTCTATATTAACAACTCCGTGTCTTACAGAAGGTTCTTCAATTATGTAGTTCACGTGTAGGATCATAACGTTTGACACAATTCAAATGCTTTAAAAAGAAAACTTCTCACCTGTGAAATATAAATGTTTTAAAAATTAAATATTTAATTTCTTCGTATAAGCGATTATTAGTTATACTCACGCACAAATTACTTCCGTAATCATACTAGTTATGTGCTTTTCTTCAGATATCTTTGCTTCTCCGACAATAACTTACGAAAACCAATCTGATTTAACTAAGAATATATAGAAATGTTATTCAAGTTCAATATTTCATTACAGAAATTAACAATCCAGAAAAATATATATTAATATATTCACCAGGTTTGTGTTGAGATATATAGTAGCAGAAATAGTAAATGCTCCATCATTAGTTTACATTCTTCAATACCGTTAAGAAATGTTGATCAAATACTTACACTGATAGCATACATAACAAATTCCAAAACTTCTATACTAACAACTCCGTGACATAAAGAAGGTTCTTCAAATATGTAGTTCAAGTGTGGGATCATAACGTTTGACACAATTCAAATGCTTTAAAAAGAAAACTTCTCATCTATGAAATAGAAATGTTTTAAAAATTAAATATTTATTTTCTTCTTATAAGCGATTATTAGGTATACTCACACATAAATTACTTCTGTAGTCATACCAGTTATGTATTTTTCATCAGATATCTTTGTTTCTCCGACAACAACTAACGATAACCAATCTGGTTTAACTAAAAATATATAAAAACGTTATTCAAGTTCAATATTTTTTTACAGAGATTATTTATAAATAAGAATAATTATTAATATATTCACCATTTTTGTATTGAGAAATATGGTAGCAGAAATATCCATTCTCCATCATAAGTTTACATTCTTCAATAATGTTAAGAGATTTTGATCCATTGCTTACACTGTTACACTGATAGCATACATAACAAATTCTAAAACTTCTAAATTAACACCTCTGTGACATATAGAAGGTTCTTCAATTATGTAGTTCACGTGTAGGATCATAACGTTTGACACAATTCAAATTCTTTGATTAGAAAACTTCTCACCAGTGAAATATAAATGTTTTAAAAATTAAATATTTAATTTCTTCGTATAAGCGATTATTAGGTATACTCACGCACAAATTACTTCCGTAATCATACTAGTTATGTGCTTTTCTTCAGATATCTTTGCTTCTCCGACAATAACTTACGATAACCAATCTGATTTAACTAAGAATATATAGAAATGTTATTCAAGTTCAATATTTCATTACAGAAATTAACAATCCAGAAAAATATATATTAATATATTCACCAGGTTTGTGTTGAGATATATAGTAGCAGAAATAGTAAATGCTCCATCATAAGTTTACATTCTTCAATAATGTTAAGAGATTTTGATCCATTGCTTACACTGTTACACTGATAGCATACATAACAAACTCTAATACTTCTATATTAACAACTTCGTTAAATTATGTAGTTCACGTGTAGGATCATAACGTTTGACACAATTCAAATGCTTTGATTAGAAAACTCTCACCTGTGAAATATAAATGTTTTAAAAATTAAATATTTAATTTCTTCGTATAAGCGATTATTAGGTATACTCACGCACAAATTACTTCTGTAGTCATACCAGTTATGTATTTTTCTTCAGATATCTTTGTTTCTCCGACAATAACTAACGATGACCAATCTGATTAAACTAAAAATATATAAAAACGTTATTCAAGTTCAATATTTTTTTACAGAGATTATTTATAAAGAAGAATTATTATTAATATATTCACCATTTTTGTATTGAGAAATATGGTAACAGAAATATCCATTCTCCATCATTAATTTACATTCTTCAATAATGTTAAGATATTTTGATCCATTGCTTACACTGTTACACTTATAGCAAACATAACAAACTCTAAAACTTCTATATTAACAACTCCGTGTCTTACAGAAGGTTCTTCAATTATGTAGTTCACGTGTAGGATCATAACGTTTGACACAATTCAAATGCTTTAAAAAGAAAACTTCTCACCTGTGAAATATAAATGTTATAAAAATTAAATATTTATTTTCATCGTATAAGCAATTATTAGGTATACTCATGCACAAATTACTTCTGTAGTCATACCAGTTATGTATTTTTCTTCAGATATCTTTGTTTCTCCTACAAAAACTAAGGATAACCAATCTGATTAAACTAAAAATATATAAAAACGTTATTCAAGTTCAATATTTCATTACAGAAATTAACAATCCAGAAAAATATATATTAATATATTCACCAGGTTTGTGTTGAGATATATAGTAGCAGAAATAGTAAATGCTCCATCATTAGTTTACATTCTTCAATACCGTTAAGAAATGTTGATCAAATACTTACACTGATAGCATACATAACAAATTCCAAAACTTCTATGTTAACAACTCCGTGACATAAAGAAGGTTCTTCAAATATGTAGTTCAAGTGTGGGATCATAACGTTTGACACAATTCAAATGCTTTAAAAAGAAAACTTCTCATCTATGAAATAGAAATGTTTTAAAAATTAAATATTTATTTTCTTCGTATAAGCGATTATTAGGTAAACTCACGCACAAATTACTTCTGTAGTCATACCAGTTATATATTTTTCATCAGATATCTTTTTTTCTCCGACAACAACTAACGATAACTAATCTGGTTTAACTAAAAATATATAAAAACGTTATTCAAGTTCAATATTTTTTTACAGAGATTATTTATAAATAAGAATAATTATTAATATATTCACCATTTTTGTATTGAGAAATATGGTAGCAGAAATATCCATTCTCCATCATAAGTTTACATTCTTCAATAATGTTAAGAGATTTTGATCCATTGCTTACACTGTTACACTGATAGCATACATAACAAACTCTAATACTTCTATATTAACAACTTCGTTAAATTATGTAGTTCACGTGTAGGATCATAACGTTTGACACAATTCAAATGCTTTGATTAGAAAACTCTCACCTGTGAAATATAAATGTTTTAAAAATTAAATATTTAATTTCTTCGTATAAGCGATTATTAGGTATACTCACGCACAAATTACTTCTGTAGTCATACCAGTTATGTATTTTTCTTCAGATATCTTTGTTTCTCCGACAATAACTAACGATGACCAATCTGATTAAACTAAAAATATATAAAAACGTTATTCAAGTTCAATATTTTTTTACAGAGATTATTTATAAAGAAGAATTATTATTAATATATTCACCATTTTTGTATTGAGAAATATGGTAACAGAAATATCCATTCTCCATCATTAATTTACATTCTTCAATAATGTTAAGATATTTTGATCCATTGCTTACACTGTTACACTTATAGCAAACATAACAAACTCTAAAACTTCTATATTAACAACTCCGTGTCTTACAGAAGGTTCTTCAATTATGTAGTTCACGTGTAGGATCATAACGTTTGACACAATTCAAATGCTTTAAAAAGAAAACTTCTCACCTGTGAAAAATAAAAGTTTTTAAAAATAAAATAAATATTTTTTTCGTATAAACGATTATTGAGTATACTCACACACAAATTACTTCCGTAATCATACTAGTTATGTACTTTTCTTCAGATATCTTTGCTTTTCCGACAATAACTTACGATAACCAATCTGATTTAACTAAGAATATATAGAAATGTTATTCAAGTTCAATATTTTTTATAAGTTTTTATTAGTTTATTAAAACTCAATAATGCTCCATCATTAGTTTACTTTCTTCAATACCGTTAAGAAATGTTGATCAAATACTTACACTGATAGCATACATAACAAATTCCAAAACTTCTATACTAACAACTCCGTGACATAAATAAGGTTCTTCAAATATGTAGTTCAAGTGTGGGATCATAACGTTTGACACAATTCAAATGCTTTAAAAAGAAAACTTCTCACCTGTGAAATATAAATGTTATAAAAATTAAATATTTATTTTCATCGTATAAGCAATTATTAGGTATACTCATGCACAAATTACTTCTGTAGTCATACCAGTTATGTATTTTTCTTCAGATATCTTTGTTTCTCCTACAAAAACTAAGGATAACCAATCTGATTAAACTAAAAATATATAAAAACGTTATTCAAGTTCAATATTTCATTACAGAAATTAACAATCCAGAAAAATATATATTAATATATTCACCAGGTTTGTGTTGAGATATATAGTAGCAGAAATAGTAAATGCTCCATCATTAGTTTACATTCTTCAATACCGTTAAGAAATGTTGATCAAATACTTACACTGATAGCATACATAACAAATTCCAAAACTTCTATACTAACAACTCCGTGACATAAATAAGGTTCTTCAAATATGTAGTTCAAGTGTGGGATCATAACGTTTGACACAATTCAAATGCTTTAAAAAGAAAACTTCTCATCTATGAAATAGAAATGTTTTAAAAATTAAATATTTATTTTCTTCGTATAAGCGATTATTAGGTATACTCACACATAAATTACTTCTGTAGTCATACCAGTTATGTATTTTTCATCAGATATCTTTGTTTCTCCGACAACAACTAACGATAACCAATCTGGTTTAACTAAAAATATATAAAAACGTTATTCAAGTTCAATATTTTTTTACAGAGATTATTTATAAATAAGAATAATTATTAATATATTCACCATTTTTGTATTGAGAAATATGGTAGCAGAAATATCCATTCTAAATCATTAGTTTACATTCTTCAATAATGTTAAGAGATTTTGATCCATTGCTTACACTGTTACACTGATAGCATACATAACAAACTCTAAAACTTCTATATTAACAACTCCGTGTCTTACAGAAGGTTCTTCAATTATGTAGTTCACGTGTAGGATAATAACGTTTGACACAATTCAAATGCTTTGATTAGAAAACTTCTCACCTGTGAAATATAAATGTTTTAAAAATTAAATATTTAATTTCTTCATATAAGCGATTATTAGGTATACTCACGCACAAATTACTTCTGTAGTCATACCAGTTATGTATTTTTCTTCAGATATCTTTGTTTCTCCGACAATAACTAACGATAACCAATCTGATTTAACTAAAAATATATAAAAACGTTATTCAAGTTCAATATTTTTTTACAGAGATTATTTATAAATAAGAATAATTATTAATATATTCACCATTTTTGTATTGAGAAATATGGTAACAGAAATATCCATTCTCCATCATAAGTTTACATTCTTCAATAATGTTAAGAGATTTTGATCCATTGCTTACACTGTTACACTGATAGCATACATAACAAACTCTAAAACTTCTATATTAACAACTCCGTGTCTTACAGAAGGTTCTTCAATTATGTAGTTCACGTGTAGGATCATAACGTTTGACACAATTCAAATGCTTTAAAAAGAAAACTTCTCACCTGTGAAATATAAATGTTTTAAAAATTAAATATTTAATTTCTTCGTATAAGCGATTATTAGGTATACTCACGCACAAATTACTTCCGTAATCATACTAGTTATGTGCTTTTCTTCAGATATCTTTGCTTCTCCGACAATAACTTACGATAACCAATCTGATTTAACTAAGAATATATAGAAATGTTATTCAAGTTCAATTTTTCATTACAGAAATTAACAATCCAGAAAAATATATATTAATATATTCACCAGGTTTGTGTTGAGATATATATTAGCAGAAATAGTAAATGCTCCATCATTAGTTTACATTCTTCAATACCGTTAAGAAATGTTGATCAAATACTTACACTGATAGCATACATAACAAATTCCAAAACTTCTATATTAACAACTCCGTGACATAAAGAAGGTTCTTCAAATATGTAGTTCAAGTGTGGGATCATAACGTTTGACACAATTCAAATGCTTTAAAAAGAAAACTTCTCATCTATGAAATAGAAATGTTTTAAAAATTAAATATTTATTTTCTTCGTATAAGCGATTATTAGGTAAACTCACGCACAAATTACTTCTGTAGTCATACCAGTTATATATTTTTCATCAGATATCTTTTTTTCTCCGACAACAACTAACGATAACTAATCTGGTTTAACTAAAAATATATAAAAACGTTATTCAAGTTCAATATTTTTTTACAGAGATTATTTATAAATAAGAATAATTATTAATATATTCACCATTTTTGTATTGAGAAATATGGTAGCAGAAATATCCATTCTCCATCATAAGTTTACATTCTTCAATAATGTTAAGAGATTTTGATCCATTGCTTACACTGTTACACTGATAGCATACATAACAAACTCTAATACTTCTATATTAACAACTCCGTTAAATTATGTAGTTCACGTGTAGGATCATAACATTTGACACAATTCAAATGCTTTGATTAGAAAACTCTCACCTGTGAAATATAAATGTTTTAAAAATTAAATATATATTTTCTGTGTAAAAACGATTATTGAGTATACTCACACGCAAATCCCATCTGTAGTCATACTTATTATATATTTTTCTTCAGATATCCTTGTTTCTCCGACAATAACTAACGAGAACCAATCTGATTTAACTGAGAATATATAGAAATGTTATTCAAGTTCAATATTTCATTACAGAAATTAACAATCCAGAAAAATATATATTAATATATTCACGAGGTTTGTGTTGAGATATATAGTAGCAGAAATAGTAAATGCTTCATCATTAGTTTACATTCTTCAATACCGTTAAGAAATTTTGATCAAATACTTACACAGACAGCATACATAACAAATTCCAAAACTTCTATATTAACAACTCCGTGACATACAGAAGGTTCTTCAATTATGTAGTTCACGTGTAGGATCATAACGTTTGACACAATTCAAATGCCTTGATTAGAAAACTTCTCACCTGTGAAATATAAATGTTTTAAAAATTAAATATTTAATTTCTTCGTATAAGCGATTATTAGGTATACTCACGCACAAATTACTTCCGTAATCATACTAGTTATGTACTTTTCTTCAGATATCTTTGCTTCTCCGACAATAACTTACGATAACCAATCTGATTTAACTAAGAATATATAGAAATGTTATTCAAGTTCAATATTTCATTACAGAAATTAACAATCCAGAAAAATATATATTAATATATTCACCAGGTTTGTGTTGAGATATATAGTAGCAGAAATAGTAAATGCTCCATCATTAGTTTACATTCTTCAATACCGTTAAGAAATGTTGATCAAATACTTACACTGATAGCATACATAACAAATTCCAAAACTTCTATATTAACAACTCCGTGACATAAAGAAGGTTCTTCAATTATGTAGTTCAAGTGTGGGATCATAACGTTTGACACAATTCAAATGCTTTAAAAAGAAAACTTCTCACCTGTGAAATTAAATGTTTTTAAAATTATATATATATTTTCTGCGTATAATTGACTATTGAGTATACTCACGCACAAATTACTTCGGTAGTCAGATATCTTTGTTTCTCCGAAAATAACTAACGATAACCAATCTGATTTTTTTACATAAATTAACAATCAAAAACAATAATTATTAATATATTCACCATTTTCGTATTGAGAAATATGGTAGCAAAAATATCCATTCTCCATCATTTGTTTACATTCTTCAATAATGTTAAGAGATTTTGATCCATTGTTTACGCTGTTACACTGATAGCATACATAACAAATTCCAAAACTTCTATATTAACACCTCTGTGACATATAGAAAGTTCTTCAACTATTTAGTTCACGTGTGTGATCATAATAATTGACAGAGTTCAAATGCTTAGAAAACCAAAACCGCTCATCTATGAAATCAAATGTTTTAAAAATTAAATATTTATTTTCTTCGTATAAACGATTATTGAGTATACTCACACACATATTTCTTCCGTATGACACTAGTATAACACTAGTTATGTATTTTTCTTCAGCTATCTTTGTTTCTCCGACAATAACTAACAATAACCAATCTGATTTAACTAAAAATATATAAAAATGTTATTCAAGTTCAATATTTTTGTACAGAGATTATTTATAAAAGAATAATTATTATTATATTCACCATGTATGTATCGAGTTATATGTTAGTAATAAAAGTCCAAGCTCCATCATAAGTCTACAGCCTTCAATACTGTTAAAAAAATTTTACATAACAAATTCCAAAACTTCTATATTAACACCTCTGTGACATACAGAAGGTTCTTCAAATACGTAGTTCACGTGCGGGATCATAACATTTGACAGACTACAATGCTTTGAAGACCAAAACCTCTCATCTATGAAATCAAATGTTTTAATAATTAAATATATATTTTCTTCGTATAAACGATAATTATTGTAAATAAGAATAATTATTATTATATTCACCATGTATTTTTCGAGAAATATGTTTGCAATATATTTAAATGCTCCATCCTTAGTGTACAGGCTTCAATAGTGTTAAGAAATGTTGATCCATGACTAACAGTGATAACATTCAAAACTAATTCCAAAATTTCTATCCAACACCTTCGTGACATAGTGAAAGTTCTTCAACTAGGTAGTTCATGTGTGGGATTACAACGTTCGACAGACTTTCTATAAAATTAAATGTTTTCAAGTTTAATAAAAACAAACACGAAGTGTTATGTTCATAGAAAAGAAATTTGTCAACAAACAATGAATATTGATAATTTTTTTAAGTTATCACAAACGTAATACTGCAGCCAATGAGACCTCTCGATCTCAATCTACGGTATGCGCTAGGTAAGGTACCTACCGTAGGTATCTTTGTAAACCTCGATTTTCAGTTTGGCGCCATTCTGTGTTGAACTAAGTTGCCTTCTTAAGTCGATAATTTTTATACAAATTGTCGTTGAGTGGTATACCGGGTGGCAGATTCACTGGTACAATTTGTAAGGGAATAGGTTCAAAAATATTTAGATTTGTTAATGATTAAAAAATTTTGTATTTTTTTTTTTTTGGAATTATTATTAATAGTTTTTTTATGAATATGAATATTGACCAACTTATTATTCTAGTAATAAACACATTTTATTTTAATTGTATAATAAATATTTTATATTAATTTATGGTTTAGTAATAATATATAATATCATATTATACGTAATGAATAAAAATTGAGATTAGTAATATAATATGCTTTCTTTAGGTGTATTGACATATTGTAGACTATATAGTAGGTACCTAGTGTGTAAATAAATTAATAAGGTATTTCAAAACCTATAAGACAAGATAATAATTAAATATTTCGTAGTTGATTCCAAGTTTATTTTATGTAATCATAATATTAATGTAATACCATAATATTATAATAAGTATAGCCAGTAGGTATAGGTTGTATATTATTATAGTAGACAGTGAGTAATGACCTGACAATAAATATAAAAAATAAATATGTTCTATGTACTATGGTTAATTGTATGACGAACATTATGAAAATTACACGGTCAATAAATAATTTAAGAAACATACTTTTGTTACGAAATTCTAAAAAGGTTATTTAGAAAAAAGGTATTACGTTTCAATTTAATGTACCTATTTCAATAACGTGTTGTTATATGTATAAAAAATGATATATTTACATTTATAAGCTACTTGACTTAAATAAATGATTTTACCATTAATATATTTCTAAAAATAAGATTTACATTTACAAACTGACCATTCTAAATTTTTTAATATACTGATAAATATACATAATAAACTGTAATCGTAGTGCAATTGTCTATAAATTATAAATATACAATAATTAAATTTTGATAAGGACAAAAGTTAATTAATTTGTAAAGTCATTCTATTACACTTTCTATATCCTAATGAAGATACATGGGATTCCATTTACATGTTACCAATGCACATTTACATTATGACAACTGTTACACCAAACCATGCTTTTTATAATAATATAATTATTAAATAAAGATATTATCGTCAGAAATAGTAACATAGTTATATATTCAATTTAGTTAATCAAAAATACTTAATTAAATATAAAATGAGAATGATTTTTATTAAATTTAAAAATAAGAATAAACAATTATTTAAAATTCAATACTAAAATTTAAAAAAGCTATACATTTGTTCATTATCTACACAAGAAAAATTAATTTATTATCACAAAAAAAAAATAAAAAAAATAGGAGTTACTGTCAGGTACTTATAATTTAGATTTAAAGAGATAAATTCTTTAAGTATTGAAGTAATGATTAAAGTATATTTCTGTACAACCGAATATTTTTGGTGTTCTTTAAATCATATTTTGTTTTAATTAATACCTAAATTAATTATTTTAGTTGTTTAAAACTTCTGCAAAATGCTGGTAGGTCGTCATTTGTCAGGCCGAGAATATTTGATAATTTATTATATGAGTAATTAATATATTCACTTATTATGTGCAGCTTTATAATAACATATTTATTATTGAAGAAAATACATAAATTAAAAATAGATGAATGCAAAAAAATAGATTCTCTGCTAGTCTGCTGTACAGTAGGTTACATGTGGGTCACTGTATAATGGATGGTATTAAATTTAAATTCAATGATATAATATCATTGTATAAGAAAAACGATTCTGAGAGGAGGCGGTAGGTATGTCAGTCTAGGTATAAGAGATATTATATATTTATCTATGGTATTAAACAAATTTACCTATAATTAATTCCAAATTAATCATATCAAAATATTAATTGGCTACTTATAACGCGTTATACATCAACAACAAACCCTGATACTATCATAGATATATTATAATAGTGTATTTAACTAGATACTTTAGAAGTTTCAAGTACCCACGAATAATAATATACAATCACAAAAAAAATAACTAAAATAGTTAGGTATTCTAAGTTTTTTATTATGTAATTTCGTCCAAATTTAAATTTAAAATGACTATAAAAATAAACTGTGCTTATGTATTTTTTAGATTTTTTGATAACATAATTAAATATTTACTTGGAATCTTGTTTTAAATTTATTTAAAATTTTTTTTTTGTGTGGTCGTACACCATAAGTGTTTGAAATAATGCTTCGATTTTCAACTTCAGTTTCATTTTTGTTGGGAAAGAGAATATTGTTGGTGCAATTCCCAGAAATCTTCAAGAAATTAAGAGTACCGTGAACTTTAACTCAAAATTCGTTTTCGACAAAATCGATTTTGGATTTTGGTGTAATTCTATAACAAATTACCGTAGATATATGAGATTTTCGCGGGTTGTTAATATTATCATTTTCTATACACGCTTTTTCATAAAACATTGACATTTTTTTTTGTAAGCATTTAAAGTTCAAATATTGACAAAATACCTAATAATGACGAAAATATGCAAATTATTTTGATCTAGAAATATTAATAATTTATTATACCTACCGTTTAACACGTGCACACTATCTAGTACAAGGTTGAATTCCCTGTGTGAAAAATTTGGTCCCAGTCGTAAAAAAACTGTGTACTTGCAGAAGGGACTTTGATATCATGTAATGTATATATATAATATAATAGATAATAGGTACTTGGTATTTCCGAGTTGTTGGTCGGTTGAGTGTCGTCGAAGTCCGCCCAGGCTCGGTCAAGAGAAACGTTTTGTTCGATTTTTTTTTTTTGTTTTGTTTTTTAATCAACTCATATCTTTTCCCGATTACAAGCACTGCAATACGACTAAACGACGAATCCGTTAATTTTCTGACCGATCCACTGCAGTGTGTTATTTACGTATAATAACCATGGCGTCCGCTAGGATGGGGGGGGGGAATAGGGGCAATTGCTTAGCTTTTTCTGTGTTAATTATCATAATATTATTGTTGATGATTTTATTGTTCTAAAAAACATAAAAATGTCCTAACAAATGTAAATAGTGCACTAAATTATTCTTATTTTTGATATTAAAGATATAAATTCTAAAACAAAATCTGTATAAATTATAATATACATTTTAAACTTTTTAATTATTATATAAAAATTTTAAAGACAGAACTTATCGTTTGAACTACCTACTTACTTAATCTGACAACTAACTATTTTTTTTCTATACCTATAGGTTTAGACTTTAGATCATATTATATTTATTATAAAAAGCATGTAAGAACATGTGCAGAATTTAAAATGAAATTTAAAATTTAAATTTAGAACGAACTTCAAAATGCTCCAAAAATCTTTAAATGCAAAAAATTACCTTAATATTTAAAATCGTCAAAAAATTCAATGTAGCTATATTATAAAACGAGTATCGTGTAGCTAGATTTAAAAAACAAATCAAAGTTCATCGTAAACCTAACCTCAATCATTACCTTCTTAATACAAAATATCTTAATTACATTTAATTTTTTACCTAGTGATTTTTATTACGCTCGATTATGAACTAAAACGTTGCTTTTGTAGATTATAAGATGTTGTGGTGGGACCAAATGCAATACTGCAGTGTCAACCAAGTTTTTACTTTTTTGATAAAAAAATTAAATGTTCACAGATAGCATTACCTACAATAGTTTCAACTTTTCAAGTTTGTGGTGTCAATGACAGAATAAGCTAAAAATATTTAATTTTCTAAATTACCTAAAATTATAAAATCAACGGTTACATTTAATTTATTAAAAAAAAGTATATGATAATTTAAAATTACATAACAATATTAATTTAAATTAATGCTGTGATATTAAGATTTAACAAACTATCTACGTTTAATTCAAAAATATTTTTATATTCCTTGTCTGTATGAAAGAAAACATGCCACAAAAATACTTTATAACTAATATTATAGTGAGACAAAAAATGTAAAAAGAAAAATAGTTTGCCCTCCCCCTGACAAATTCCTAATATATAGGTACGCATCTGTACACCGGATGGCAAACGTTATACCGCCGTAGGTTAGTGACTCAACTAAACCTGAAGAA
This sequence comes from Macrosiphum euphorbiae, assembly GCA_949089665.1. NCBI lineage: Eukaryota > Metazoa > Arthropoda > Insecta > Hemiptera > Aphididae > Macrosiphum > Macrosiphum euphorbiae. Next base: position 5,129 of record CARXXK010000151.1, on the reverse strand, counting down.
GACAAAATAAAATAAAACCGATGGATGGTCTTAAATGTGAAAAGTCATTGGTGTAATGACATTATCACTGGTTAGGTGGGACAGTGCGGGGGAGTCTCCGATACACAATTTTTTAATGTCTTTATGTGGATCATCGCTCTAATTCTATTCTAAACACAGACCAAGTCAACTGTTGTAGAATGTGCACTGCCGATATAGCTGACCAAATATAATATTAATATTATTATTGTAACGATAATATTATAGTATTTTAAATATTTGTTTTTTTAAACCATTAATAAAGACTGTGATTATCCTTAAAGCTTACAATTCAAAACATAATTTTTGACAGGTAGCTCAAAAAGTACTATCGTTGTAATTTCAACTTAGATTGGTAGGTACATTAACATTTTGAAAAAAATCATCTAGGTACTTCATAACAATTTAGAGTAGGTATCTAGTTAAAAAAATATTCCTCATTTGACACTTTGCTTCTTAAATGGTTTAAAAATTTAAGTATTTAAAAATATGCTATTAAGTATACTTAAAAATTCCAGAAATCGGAATTATCAGGATTTTTGAAACACTTTACACTGGCTATTTTGGAATTCACATTAAATTGAAAACAACCCTTTAATAATATATTTATTACGTGTTCTATACTAAAAAATACATCATAAGATTGTATTTTAAAATGTGCGTGTGATAGAGGTATAAACACTGTGAATAGTCTTGTTTTCAAAATAATAATAGGAAATTGAAATTAATGGTGGAGACAAACACGACAATGAGGTACCCAGTATACCTATTATAAATCATATTATGTATAATATATAAGTATACTTATCTACAATCTACCATCTGCGTAGGTATTATATTCAATATTGTAGACGGATTTTTTTACCCGTGCAGGCATCACCAAAAATAATATTGGAATTAGTGTGGTTTTTTTATGTTTTCTTGTCTAATATCCCATAAAGTATAAGTACCTACTCCAAGGACCGGCGTATCAATTAATCCTCAGGCACGTCGCGATAACAATATGTATACAGGCTGGGCCACCGGTACGGCAAGCGCAAGCTCTACATAGTAGGTACTACAAATGTAAAACCAATAACTGCAGACCCTAAACCCAAGGCTCTGTCAGTGGCGTCAACAACATATTTTTATCCATAAGGGCAAATATTTAAGCAACACACCCACCATCACATACAACTAAAACATACCTATGTATAGGTAGTTTTTTTTTTATTAGGTATGAACAGCAAATATTGAAATTATTTTACGATGTCAACTAACATAGCAATGTAACAGGTTTTATGGTCTAATGTCTTATGACTTAACCTAAATTATTAAGATTTTATCTATATAGTTACATATTTACAGAGCTGTGTAGTCGAGATATGCCCCCTATTTTATGTATCATTGTGCATTTCATTCCTATTTAATTTAATTTTTTTTTACAACGTATTTTGAGCATTGGTTTGATAAAAACCAAAGCTGATTAAAATTGTAATTATTAAACGAAATAGTTAGTGATCATAATCATATAGCATTATAGCGTATAAAATTTTCAAATCTAACCATATTTTTCAGAAAAAGGTACGAAAAATCGCCAAACTTTAATTTAACTTGCAAAAAAGCAGGTAAGTGAATGTCACTTAACTGTACAGTAGGTTACAAATTGGTCACGTTTTAATGTATTGCATTAAATTTGAATTCAATGATATCATATCAATATATCATTGTATACGAAAAACTATTCTGAGCGGAGACGGTTTGTCGGTCTGGAGATTTTATATTGTTATACATATTTTATTATATAGCCTATAAGTTGAATTAATATTATAAATTGCAACGAAATAACTAAAATCATAATTTTTATTTTTATTCGTTTCTATATGGTGATAAACAAAGCGTTAAAAATTAAAATCCCATTTTTAGCGGTTGTTTGTAATTTGTCGGTTGTTTTTCCCGTGTCATTAAATAAATATTGATAAAATCGAAAAATGACCTCTTTAAAGTACTATCTTGATAGAATTTTCTAAAAGTTAAGATATTAAATGCTGAAATCGATGAAGTCCATCTGGTAGAAATTTTGTTTACACGATAAAAAAAAAATAAACACGATTGTAAAACCACTAGATTCTTCACTCCGCTCAGAATCTAAAAATGTTGTAATTTTGTTCAATTATCTTGAAGCATATATTTATATCTACATATTTTTTCACACCCACCGACACCTATCGTTAAATTATGTTTTTATAAATATGTAGCCGTAAACGTTTTAATTTGTAGTAAAAACCGTGGAATTACAATACTATGTAGGTCAGTAGTAGGTGTATGATAAATTAATAATATATTTACTATATTTTATGGTTTAATAGTGGTAGCGGGGCCACATCAATTAAATGCCAAAAATGTCCATTGAAAATGCTCAGCAGTCAGCACCCTGATTATTATTCTCGCCCGACTCGCAGTATAAATCATAATAGGTATTAAATAATTTTAATTCGAGTGCACCACGAACTAATAACACATCATATCCGTAGTATTAACCGTGGTTAACCAGTGACACGTAGGTTCATAATATTTTATGTCGTAGGTATAGTATAAAAAATATAGGCTTATATTGTGTGTTTACCGTACTGCAGTCAATAGAGCTGCAGTGGTCGTGGTCGTGGTATAGGCCGTTTCAGGTGACAGTGAGCGTATGGTTTAGTTATATATTACTTATGTATAAACGATAAACTGTATAGGTAGTAGGTATATTATTTTATACAATGGTTGCTTGTGTGATCGTAAATATATGTTACTACAATATTTATGTTTTTGTTGTTAAAATACTCAATTTTATCATTTCGTCAATCGTCGCACTAACTCGTATATTTGATAATAATTGTTTAATACTGTTATGCATGAACGATACGGATACCTACTGTAACTAGGGCTAGACTAACGGAGATAATCTGTGGACTTGGCTGATCGTGAAGTTTCTACAACCGGCGGCCCGTGGTAGATTTTGATGCGGCCCTCACTTCAATTTAAAAACCATTAATTAATTGTATATATTAAATTAATATTACGAAAAAAATTTATTTTTAAAAATATAAAGCTACAAAATATTAAACATCAAATAAAGATAAACTTTATTAGTGTTTTATCTTTATTGACTCCGATACCAATATTCCGTGTCATTTATCAACAAAAAATGTACCTATTGTTGTATTATAGAATATAATACAATCATTCAATTTGAATGTATTAGTATAATGTGGCTTACAACAAGTTCTACCCATATGATGTCTTCTCAAAAGATTGTCCAACCCCTGGTATAATACCTATAGGCTATAACATTGACATAATATATAAGCTAGATTATTGATAACTGACAAGAATAATATACCTAACAACATTTTTACACTCCGATTACAACAACAATTAAAATATTGTCACCATTATAACAAAAAAGTGCCAAGTTTAAAAATAAAAAGTGTACCACCTAGGACTTGAATAATATAAACACGCATTGTGAGTGTATAATGTTGAATTTATATGAGGGTTTTAAAAAATAATTTTATTATAATTCGTGTAGCTCCAAATTATTATTCTCGGAGAGTTTCATTAAAAATAATTAAGACACTTAAATTACGTTTAGGAATAAAAAGAAGGAAAACCGCAGCACATTTTTTATGGTAAGCCCTCCAAATGCCTATTAACTTTAATAATCGTCAGTGGGATAATGGGATATTTTTTTTTTCTACGTTCGAATAGATGTTTTATATAATAATATATTGGGTACCTACCTATTATTTTTATTTTTATATATGTATATAATTGTTGAAAAATTAAAAGAAAATATTTAACAATATAATATTATTTCAGTATATATATATTTGAAATAGGTAGATATATAATTATATAAATAATAACCTTATATTAATATATTATAGTATTGTATACAATATAACATAAATATTTATCACTTGTCTGGAGGGTCCAGTACAACCCCCCCCCCCCGCACCACCATAAATACACAACTGCCTTACAGACTAATTGTAGGTAACCGCGATTGTACATACCTACTACATTGTCGTATTTTTGTTTTGAATTCAATTAAAGTAATTATGATATGCTGATTTGATATTTTATGTTAGATTATTTAATGATTAATAGAAATTTAGTGGATGAGGAGGAGCGATGGGCATGTACCAGTTGCCCTCAAAAGTACCTTTTTTATACCAATTCCCCAGAAACTACCTAGAGAAAAATGTAACAGTTGCCCTCATATGTAAATATATATACGATTAAAATATGGGGCTAGGTAAATTGAGTCCGAGATAAGTTTGGTACATTTTGAAAGCGGTAAATTGAGTCCCGGGAAAAAACAGGTAGGAGGTAAGTTGAGTCCCGGGGAAAAAAAGGTAGTAAGTAAATATTATTTATATAAGGATATATAATATTTAGATTTACATAAATTAATTAAAAAAAATATTGTCGTTAAAAATTATCATTATTATTATATATATATTATGTACTTGGTAAAAACTTCATTGATATTGATTTAATAAACTCAAATCGGGTTATAACATTACTGGTGTATTTGGTAATTTGCTCCCTTAGGGTTTGTTCGTTATCGAGCGTGCTTTTCTTTTTTTAATTTTTACTTCTTAATTTATTTTATTTGTGTCTCTGACTGAACTTCAAGTAATTCATCAATAATGTTAAAAATATTCGGATATGGGCTGTAAACGCGTCGGTTTAATCACGAATGATACGATTCACAACTATTGGACCAAATATTCGGGGAAAATCGGTGAGATAGTAAGATACCGTCATATACGTATATATATATAGTATATAGTCCTTACTTATAGGTACCTATCTTAATGGTGTTTAACCAAAGGTACGATGTTACAAAGTTATGGACTTTTATTGACTGTGAATGCTTTGGTGTTGTTAAGAGTGTATCGTTGGGGAAAAATATAATTATATAATTAATAATTATTATTTAAAAATCGTTTTTCCCCGGGACTCAACTTACCTACTACCTTATTTTTTCCGGGACTCAACTTACCTACTACCTGTTTTTCCCCGGGACTCAATTTACCGAGTTAGGATCATTTGGGACTCAATTTACCAATCCCGTA